>JAYMTA010003756.1:0-13692 GCA_036897625.1 Pelargonium cotyledonis | reverse complement strand
CGCCGCACACAACCATTCGATTTCAATTAAGGCCGAGATCCCAAGCGATCTCGACGGGCCTATCCCGCACGCCTCTTCCAACAGGGGGCGCAGCGGCGATGCGGTGCCCGGTTGTCCTTACAATGTACACTTTAGCTATAAAATTAGCTAAGTCTATTGCATCCTCCTCAGTCTGCATGTCTTGTGAGGCTTCTATGGTACCTGTTTCCCCTCTTTCCAAGTCACACTTATCTTTGCTTTTGAGTGATGATGATGATGCATGAGTTGTTCAAATTAATGTTAGCTTCGATTCCCCCTTTGCGATGAATGATGGGAGCGATGATGATGGTCATCTCCTCCAACCGGCAACAACCCAGTTCGGGCAACCTCCATCGTCACCAGCTTCGAGCGTCTCTCTCCCATGGCCTCCGTGAACAGCCACAACTTTACTAGATCTGATTTGCTCCGGTCAGATCTGATCGACTTCAACTGTAAAGACCATTTTTTTTTAGATTTGATTTCATTTGGTTTTATTCGGTTTTAATTGGTTTTGATCTGGTTTGGTTTAGTTGATGTTCATAAAATTTAGCGATAAATTGTAGATTCTGGCGACTCAAAAATTCATATGGTTGCCGGAATCTTCAATCAATTCAAGAAGAAGAAGAAGAAAAATGTAGTTTGGACATTAAAAAAAATTATACAACATCCAACTTAATGGAAATAACCACTATTGGTAAGTTTTAGTTGGATATTTGCAAAATATGGCAGTTTAGGCATGTTATTTGCAAAAAGTGGTAATCCCAAAGAAATCATCTGCAGTTTTCCCTTCATGTTAATGTGAAATTAAAGAGGGGCAACCAATTATAACCATGCTAGTTCAAATTAAATTAGAATAACTTCTTACTAGGTGACTCATCCCCTTTGTGGTATAAACTGCCGGTGTAATCCGGTTCAGACTTAGTCACAGTTAATTATCATCATTCCTCCCCATAAGTGCGTTTAATAAAGATCGAACTCAAGAACTCTTTCCACTGTTTCAGTTTGTGTCGTCAACTGAGCCGCAAGTCATCGGCAAGAGCTACGCTTTATTATAGGATTTGGCCCATTTTTGTTATGGGCTCAAGCCCAGTTTAAAAAATAAAGCACTTATTGACAAATAAAAAAATGAAAAAGAAGGATGTGAAAAGACATAAAACCCCTTTGAAAGGAAGCAGAGGTGCTATTAGGGCTACAAATCAAAGGCATGACAAGCTCGTTCTCTTCTTCTTGACAGTGTGATCTAATAAGGAAGAGAACGATAGCGAGCGACAAAGCCATCATCGTCTCCGGCTACAACAGGTTCCTCTTCCCCTTATTGATTGCTTTGGTTTCCAATATAATTTCTTTGCTGGTTCTATACACGGATCCAAATGGCTTTTTGGCATCGAAGCTGAAATTTGGTATCGAATAATCGTGTTGCTTTTCTTTTATGCAGCTAAAGTTCGTAATTTTTTGTATTGGTTGTTTGTTTTTTTTATTGGGTTGATCGATATTGTTGGGTTTTGGCTTTTGTCTAGTTTAGATTTCATTAAGATATTTGTTTTGTTATCTGCCTTGTGTTTTTTTATTTTTTTTATGATATTTTTATAGCTGTACACCAATTCCTGATATGATTTTGGTAAGTTTGCATCTGTTTCTGATGTTGTTCGCACTTAATTGTTATGCTGATTGCTTCTATGACTTTTATGCACGCAAAATTGAAGCTTGAGATGATATCTGTATGTGAATCTGCTGTATTTTTTAAAATTGGTTCTGTTTTTTAAGGGGTTTGTCACTCTTCAAAGTTGAAATTTTTCATAAAGTCACTTATAAGTTGATAAGTATTAAGTTTAGGAAGTTATTGGAAGTATGTATTGATGCTTGCTTATAGTGGAGTCTTTATATTAGTATCTGAAAATAGGGATGATTGGCATGCAACTTTCAATAGAAAGTTGGTGTTGTGTAGTAGGGATACGGCCAAACCAACTAATTTCAGCTGAAAACTCAAAATGGTTGTTTCATTTAGATTTTGCAGGTTTGTCGTAATTTTTGCAGTTGGTATGTATCAAGATTAGTATTGTGATTTTCTTCAACATTTTGCGACCTTTGTTTATAACTGCATCCTGCAATACTAGCTTTTAGTTTGCAACAACGCTACAAATACACTGACATTGTATACTAGTTTTTATGCAATGGCCTTTAAGTTTTGTTGTTTTATCCTAGTTATTCTTGATTATTGTTGTCTACCTTTAAGTGTTTACAAGTAAATTCACTTGGTTAGATGCATGTATGCTTTTGAGGTGGGGTTGGTATCCTGTTGGACTAGATATGAGTATATGACATAAAAAATTGATGATTGAATGTTTCTTAAAGGGCGGGGTTTACCTTGTTGTCTGTCTGTACAAGTAAAGACTAAACATCTCATGTTGCTTTGATGTCCCCTAAATTCCTCTCCTTCCAAAAAGAGGAAGAATGTTTTACATTATTTATTTTATTTACCTTGCTGCTTTCTCTGAGATGCTCTGGTGATTTTCATGTTTAAAGTAAACAGAGTGGTTTCTTTACATGATGTGTTTTCTCAATAAGGTATATTTTGTTGCCCACTGTATGTGAAATCTTATTATAACAAGAAAGAGGTACTTTATTAATGAAATTTTGGACATACACTTGCTGGCTGAAATTATGTGGTCTTGTTACTGGTCCTTCTAAGCTTATTGTTTGAAAGCAAATTTGAATTTATTTTTCAAATGGTATTTGGGATATTTTATTTTTGAAGTCTCCTGATTTTTTTTGCATCTATTACTGTATTTGCTTTGGCATAGTAATGATATATTATTATTATTATTATTTTAAAATATGTGCCTCTAGATTTTTAATTCTTGTTCCAGCATGCTAAAGTTTGTTGCAGTGGCTCAATCATAGTTTGTCGAACATCCAGAACACACCATTCATACAGAAGGTTGTGTAGTGTGGGAAAGAGCTGCTTGCCCCAAAATTTTAATCATATAATTTATTTACCCTACTTAGCTCCTTTGACTGTCTGATTACAGTCAACTACCTAATTTGTTGGTGGCCATAGCTTTTCTCCTACTCCGCACCTTGTGTTCACTTTACATTCTGTCTGTTTGCCTGTAGTATCATTGAGTATCATAATTCTATTAAAAATAGTTTTTGTCCCTGAATTATTCTAATTATGTCTGTTCATGATTGCAGTTTGAAGTTTGCCACAGATCTCATATTAATCAGGTTACTCAACTGGAGTGGAGCTTCTTGGATATTGGTAGTTGTCATATTGCAATATTCCTGGTCGCTTTGAACAGTAGTAATTAACATTATGGGAGTTCACAAGGACATTCTGCTGATTAACTATTCTAAAGAGATTGTAGATGGGCAACCGGTCTATTTTTCTTCAAATTGCCTTCCTGTTAAGGCTTCAAAATATGAACCTGCTGGACATTCTTTCCATTCTGCTGCTCTTAAACTCACTGGTTGGGAAGAGGAGAAAGATGAAGATGATGATGACCAGAAAGTGTCAAATGATAAGGATTGGTCATATATGCCATCTTCTGAATCGTATAGCACAAAAGGTAAGAAGAAATCAGGTGACAGCAAGCAACAAGATCACTATGCACTGTTGGGTTTGGCCCATTTAAGATATCTTGCCACTGAGGAACAGATAAGAAAGAGCTACCGTGAGACTGCGTTGAAGTACCATCCTGACAAACAGGCTGCTCTACTTCTTGCCGAGGAAACAGAAGCTGCCAAAGAAGCAAAGAAGGTTGAAATAGAGAGCCATTTCAAGTCCATTCAAGAAGCATATGAAGTGTTAATCGATCCTCTGAAGCGAAGAATTTATGACTCTACAGATGAGTTTGATGACGAAATTCCAACTGATTGTGCACCACAGGATTTCTTCAAGGTATTTGGTCCAGCTTTCATGAGGAATGGGAGGTGGTCAGTTACCCAGCCAATCCCAACTCTTGGTGATGAGAACACATTAATAAAGGATGTGGATAATTTTTATAATTTTTGGTACAGTTTCAAAAGCTGGAGAGAGTTCCCACACACTGATGAGTTTGATCTTGAGCAAGCCGAGTCTCGTGACCACAAGAGGTGGATGGAGAGGCAAAATGCAAAGCTTTCAGAAAAGGCGAGGAAGGAAGAATATGCAAGAGTACGTACTCTTGTTGACAATGCCTACAAAAGAGATCCAAGGATACTTGGGAGAAAGGAAGCAGAGAAAGCTGAGAAGCAGCGTAAAAGAGAGGCTAAATATATGGCGAAGAAGTTGCAGGAGGAAGAAGCTGCCAAGGCTGCTGAAGAGGAGAGACGTCAGAAAGAGGAGGAAGAAAAACGAGCTGCTGAAGCTGCCTTACAGCAGAAGAAGGTTAAGGAGAAAGAGAAGAAGCTCTTGCGCAAAGAAAGAACTCGTCTTCGAACAGTTTCCGCTCCTGTTGTGTCTCAACGTTTGCTTGATGTCTGTGACGATGATGTGGAAACTCTTTGTATGTCCCTTGATATTGAACGGCTAAGGGATCTCTGTGAGAAAATGGAGGGCAAAGAAGGGATAGAACGAGCAGAAATTCTGAGAGATGCAAGTGGAAATAGTAGTAATACGGAGGGCAAGAAACAAGCTGAGAAGAAGAGTCCTCAGCAGAATCCGCAACAGAAGGCACAGAAGAATGGTTCTTCTGCAAAGGCAAATGGAAGCGTCTCATTGAGCCACATGGAGAAGAAGGAAAAACCTTGGGGTAAAGAAGAGATTGAACTTTTGAGAAAAGGAATGGTGAAATATCCGAAAGGAACATCTCGGAGGTGGGAGGTTATTTCAGGATACATTGGTACTGGAAGATCTGTGGAGGTAATTTTGAAGGCAACCAAAACAGTTCTCCTTCAGAAGCCTGATTCTGCCAAAGCATTTGATTCATTTCTTGAGAAGAGGAAACCTGCAGTGTCCATTGCATCTCCACTGTCAACTAGAGAGGAAGCAGGATTATCTGCTGTTGAGAGTAATGCTGCCAAGGTTGACAGTTCTGAAGAGTCTACCAGCAAAAGTGCAGAAAGTGGGAACCCAGATGTGGCTGCTGCAACTGCAAATGGGGGTTCCTCCAGTTCAGATCTAGATGTGTGGTCTGCTGTACAAGAAAGAGCACTGATTCAAGCTTTGAAAACCTTTCCAAAGGAAACAAGCCAGCGATGGGAGAGAGTTGCTACAGCTGTTCCTGGGAAGACAGTGAACCAGTGCAAGAAAAAGTTTGCTTCCCTGAAGGAGAACTACAGAAACAAGAAAAGTGCAGTTTAATTTGTTAGGTTTCATCCAGATAGTGACGGAGAAAACGACAAACACGCGCACACGAAGATTGTGTCTGGCTATCTTGTTTCGAACCTAATTCTTTGGTCATCCAAGGTGGAATTGCTTAGGCTCTACACCATAGGAAGTAGAGAAGCAATTCTTCCTGCAGTTCTGCTATCCAGTTTTCCAGACATTAAGCAATATAGGTAGGTATTATAGAAAATATTTTCGTAGTAGTCCGGTAGATGGAAATTGTTCCTAGTTGTCTGTACTTGCCACTGAAGATGCATGCTCTATGTCAGCTGGAGGTTTCTTTCTTATCCTAATTGTTTTCAGGTTATGGTTATCTGTGGTTTTTACCACATTGTATTGAGCTGAGGGATATGAGAGGCAGTGCATAGTAGAAAGAGATTATTGTATTGACAAACAAGTATACAATCTTTTAATATGAAGAATGCTTCTTAAACCTACACTGTTTTGGATGCCCTCATTTTGAATGATGCATTGAATAGACTGGTCTCTAATGTGATGTTAATGGAGGTTTCTCTTGTATTCATAACAAATTTGTGTTTTGCATTCTCTTTCTTCATAGAAGAACAAAAGTACAAAACAACCTTGATGACCAGATTCTGTGATGCCAGTGACAAGTCAGTCACAGTCTGAGGATTCAAGAATGTCTTTTAAGTATACTTGTGATTGTATTGGCTAAATCGAAGTCAAACAACAATATAACAGAAGTAGGAATCCTCTGGGGAGCAGAGTATGATAACATCTAGAAAACTGCACAACTAAAATGTGAAAAATGTAGGACATCAAATAACACAACTATGACAAATTTTATGCTCTTTTGGCTATTGTGTTAATATTACATGGATACATACAAAAAATATGCATCAAAATAGTTTACAGAGGAAATTAATTAAGATCAGATGGGGAAAAAAGAAAAAAAGAAAAAAAGAAAGAAGATAAATAACAAATAAATTATACACTACTTGAGAAGAACAGTATGCGAAAATATCACCTGCATTGCCCATTTCGGCTAATGCTCGAATACAACACTTTTTGAACTTAAAACACACTGTAAAACCGGCTAAAGGTCTCCATCATCACAATAAACAAATGAACTTACCAACAAGAAAACATTTCTTGGAGAGCTTGCTTTGTTTTCATCAACCAAGTTCTGCTATTATGAGGCCAGCAATATAAAAACAACATTTATACTGATATACAAGCATAGGGACTAACGGCGTATAAATACTCTCAGTAAAATAAAGCTTCTTCTTTCAGCATGAAGTAAAATTCACAAGCTCATCGCATTGGATATCCCGGGATGTGTTTGCTCAGACTCGAAACTAGAGATTCTTGCTTGGATTCGCCACCACCCTTCCTCGTAAAACTGAATCCTACTATCTATTTCAATTGTTAGAATCAGTAACAACATCAGCAAACTAAGAAGCTAATGTGTTGCACTAATAATCAATCAAATTAACAAACTTCTATACAAACTTTCATTTCCTTTCTGTTACATTATCTTAGGCACAGTAGCATATATACTTAAAAAGTTATAAATCATGTCGAAAGAAGTTCTAAGGGTGGTGGTTCTCCAAGATGCATCTCGGGATCTTAGTGTGGGCGCAATCAGATGGGTCCTGCACGGCTTATCACTTAAGCCTGGCGATGAGCTTACACTTCTGGGAATTCTTCACCAGGTTAATAATCCTAGTATGTTATCTTTCATGGCAGCTGGGAAAATGAGTAAGGTTTCATGCCTATTTATTTTTTTAAACCAAAATACTGGTAAAGAAGAGCGTTAGTCAAAACAATGTAGATAAAAATGTTGTGTATGAATTGAAATGATTGCATTATTGATCTACCTTTTCTTTTTCTTTTTTATTCTTTTCAGTGGGATACAAAAGCAAGGTGGACAGTTCAATATTTGGAGCAAACAACAAAATTGTAGAGGAAGAGGTTGCCAAGAAGAAGGAAGAGTATGAGAACAATGTAGAGATTATAGAAATTTCTAAGCATTGCGAAAAGGAAAAGGTTAAATTCAAATCTGCTGCCAAACTTACATCAAAATATGTATCCTATAAGCATAAACAGTTTCGCATCTGAAACATCTACTTGCTCAACTGATACAATATCACAGTTCTGAGTTGTAATGAAATTCCAAGTGCACCATTAAAATTCATCTTTCAGATTATATTCCATATAGAGGTGCAAGAAGGACCTTCTGCAAGGATGGTTGCCTTGAAAGCTGCCAAAAGTTTAAGGGCAACATGGGTGGTACTTGACAGGTCAGTCAAATCTACAATTTCTTGATTCAAAATTCCCATATAATGTATCAGTCTTACAAAATCTCAAATCAAACCAAAGAACATAATAATAAAGCTAAAAAACTCACAGGAATAATATCTAATCTACATGGTACATAGCCAGATAATTAAGACATTGTTACATAGAAATGCATTTTCTATCTTGCAACCTAAGTAGTAATTGATGCTATCAGATTCAAGAATTAACATTCATAGTATAGTTAACTTTTCTACGATCTCGACAAGCTAGAACGTGTCTATCCTCAGAATGCAAATTGAAATTTCTTCTGAACTTTTATATAAAGAAAAGAGAAGATAATTAGATGAAGACACTCAAAGGGTATATTGCTAAGAGTTTATGCGTTTATATCATCTTCGGTGCAGGCAGATGAAGAAAGACAAAAAGTTTTTCATGGATAGGCTTCGTTGTGGGATATCGAGGATGAAACGGAACAATACTGCAGAAGAGCTGAGAGGGCCAAAAGCAATTGAAGAACAAGTATCTTATAATGAAATGATACCTGTAAATGGCAAACAAGAACTGTTTAATAAGAGTAAGTAACTAAATGCAATTATGATACTCCAAATTCCATGCCTTCCTTTGAAAACTAGATAGGAAACTGAAGCAACCATTTTGGACAATTTTAATTTAAAAATGCATCTTTCAGAATCACCAAATCCTAAAAAAAGCAGAATAGGCAAGCAACAAGGAGGCGAAGGCACCAGGAAATCTACTTCACTGTCTAAAGTTTTATCAAGTGAGAAACTCACAACTACACTTACAAATTTGGGGAACACTGAAGCCTCAAGTTTGGGATGTGCTACCGAGAAAAACTATTCCCCCTTGCAAGAGGAAGGAAATGCTACGAACACAGATCACGAAACAGAATTAGGCGAGCAATCCCCGGTTTTCATGGCAGAAACTCGGGAAATGTATCAGAAGGAAGGACATAATACAAGCAGTCCAGATGAACAACAAAATAATTGGATTGGTGGGGCGGATGAAGTGTTCAAAAATTCTGATTGCTCAATTTGCCAGAATAAAAGACCAAAGATTGGATGGAAGAGGGACTTCACTTATGGGGAGCTTAGCGCTGCTACGGAGGGATTCTCTGACAGGAACTTCCTATCAGAAGGTGGATTCGGGTCTGTCTTCAGAGGAGAACTGAATGGGCTGAAGATTGCTGTAAAGCAGCATAAAAATGCAAGCTTCCAAGGAGAGAAGGAATTCAAGTCTGAAGTTCAGGTACTCAGTAAAGCTAGACATGAAAATGTGGTGATGCTGTTGGGATCATGTTCAGAAGGAAGTCAAAGACTGCTTGTATATGAGTATGTTTGCGACGGATCACTGGATCAACACCTATCTAGTAAGAAACAAACATGTTACAAACTACACATTCCAAAAATTCTAACTAATACTAGTTTTTATTAAACTGACACAGAACACACCCGCGAACCACTAAGTTGGGAGAAGAGGATGAAAATTGCTCTTGGAGCTGCCAAAGGTTTACAATATCTGCACGACAACAACATCGTGCACAGAGACATGAGACCAAATAACATTCTCGTTACCCATGATCATGAATCAATGGTAATGCATCATCCATATGCACTGGTTTAATGCTTTAACACCTGACATAACATGTGAAGTGTATCAGCTAGGAGATTTTGGTCTAGCAAGAACTCAGCACAACGATTCAGATCAGTCATCGGATACAAGAGTTGTTGGAACATTGGGATACTTGGCACCCGAATATGCAGAATTTGGGAAAGTGTCAGCCAAAACAGACGTTTATTCCTTCGGGGTGGTTTTGCTACAGCTGATCACTGGAATGAGGACAACCGACAAGATACTAGATGGGAAAAGTCTAGTGGGATGGGTAATAAACCAGTGTGTGAAGTATACATATAGAGATTGAGAGATGCAGGAGTTGACATTATTATCATCAATTTGTTGCAGGCAAGACCATTGCTAAAACAAAGAAACTACCCAAGTCTGATTGACCAGCGGATTCTAGACTCCCACGACGTCCACCAACTCTTCTGGATGGTTCGAGTGGCAGAAAAATGTCTTATCAAGGATCCCCAAAAGAGGCTAACTATGGAAAAGGTAGTTTTACACTGCAAGTGTTTATAAACATTTCAAGTTCATATATTTCAAGCTAGACTTATCCCTTAGGGGCGAGTCTTTAACATCGATCATATAAAGCCACTAGTTATAGAAAATCAAGTAATCATCTAGAGTGGGAAAAAGAATGATCTTGAAGAAGTTGCACAAAAGGGATAAAACTAAAACTTGCTAAATTTGTGTTAGATAATATTTACTTTCAGGTGGTTTATGCTTTGGATCACATAGGACAAGGCGACACGCTGTGCCATATGAGTGACTTCTCCCCAGCACCATCCGACTCAGTGAGTAGCAGCGTGCAAGGCTCATCTGATTTGCCGGGATATGATGGGAGCATTGGCACAGACACAACATTTACAAGTAGCTTGAGCCACAAGAGTGATAAATCTGCAGCACCAGAAACCATTAGCTCAAGTGCTTCGGCAAGTGTAGGAAAAATAAACTTGGGTATTGGAAAACTGAATTTGGGTGGTAAAAAGAACAAAGAAAAGCCAAAAAGTAGACCAAGAATATGCTATGATGTAATGGTGGAGTAGACATTTTGTATTGAAACTTTATGATGACGTTTAAAGTTTTGACAGTCATCGAACCAAGAAACAAGCAGGAAAATGAAACAATTTTAGTTTCAGGTCGAACTTGCAAGTTCATCACACAAATATGACAAAATATAGAGAACGTGCAAGAGGACGAAGGGTATTTTGGGGTGGGAACTTTCCACGAGACTGTAACTCCCACAAGAGCCTCCCACCTCATGTGGAAGTGATTGTCTGGGAGTTGGTGCTACAGTAACTCAGTAGCCAAACAATTTTTAAGTTAAATGTTGGTAGGGTTTGGTTTAGCATGAGTGATGTAGAGGAACCAAACAACCACCAAAACAATTGTAACTTTTAAAACTTGGTTTGAAGCCACTTCAACCTTACGAGAAGTGTAACCAAACAAAAGCTTACTTCATTCAGGGTACTGAACAATTTTACATTTTTCGTGTAAGCTCATAATATCACTCATTTTGTT
The DNA here is from genome assembly GCA_036897625.1 of Pelargonium cotyledonis. Taxonomy (NCBI): domain Eukaryota; kingdom Viridiplantae; phylum Streptophyta; class Magnoliopsida; order Geraniales; family Geraniaceae; genus Pelargonium; species Pelargonium cotyledonis. Next base: position 2,948 of record JAYMTA010003756.1, on the reverse strand, counting down.
CCCGTGAGCCGTTAATATTAAATAAAAATAGTTAAGAATCATCATTTTGTTATTTTTTCTTTATATTTTATTTTTACCATATTCTTTCTCTCTATCTTCTCCCCCCTATACCGTGACCACAAGTCTAGCACAATGGAGGACTGGAGGAGATATGAGAGCGAGCGTGACCAATGACTGTCTCCGCAACACATGAATTACTCTATAACGTTCTCTCTTGAGTAATTTTTCATAAAGAAAGATGAACTTTCACATTGATTTTGTAACTTTCCCGCTACCACATATGATAAAGATCCACTATAACAGTTCAGTGGAGACTCTCACGTTGAGCAACGATCCACTTAAAAGGTCAAAATGTGATCATCATCACATTGCCCACACAACATCAACGATGTTGACTAGAGGGAACACGTACACTCGAATCACGCAACCGGCGGCTTAGAAAAACTCAGCCAACAATGGAGGACGAACCAAACGTCCCTTCCCCCTTATAGCCGCCGCTTGTCGAAACCTAGTCGCCACAGACAAAAGCCCTAGTCACCCTTCAAAGCACTAGAGGCAAAACCTTCGTTGCCATAGACGAAAACCCTAGCCGCCTTTCAAAGCTCCACACACCCAAAAACCATAGTCACCTTTTGTTTTCCTACAAACAATACACTTCTAGAAAGAGAACGACCACCAAGTGACTATGTCGCAGCCCAAAGAGCCGCTGCCGCCCTAGAATTTTCCCTCTGCTAACCCTAGAAGACTGCCTCGGAAAGGTGATGTATCTTAATTCATTAGTAAATAAAATAGTTAAAAATAGTGTTTTTGTTATTTTTTTTTATACTTTTCAAATTATTTTATTTTTACCATTTTCTTTCTCTCTCTCTTCTCTCCTCTCTATTGTGACTATCAACCGCAACACAAGTCTAGCACATAAGAGAGCGAGCGTGACCAATGAGTGTCTCCACAACACATGAATTAATATTTTACATTCTCTCTTCATGAACGATTTTTTCATAACGGAAACTGAACTTTCACATTGATGTTGTCACTTTCCGGCTACTAAACTATACTACTTAAAGATCAATTATAACGGCTCAATGGAGACTCATAGAGCATCCATAATGGTGGTCCAAAATGTATTGGGACCACAAAAAGAGACTCTAAAAAATATTGAGACCATGATTGTATGAGAATCCTTAAGAGGTATGAGTCCCTATGAAGAGAGCCTTGGACCTTAATGATTACCATTATTATTTTAATTTGTTAGCCAATTGTGTGATACCATGTGACATGTGAAGACAAAAATATTCATAATATAATATATAATTTGGGACTCAATATGAATCCCATGAATGAAGAAATCAACTTTGATGCGGTCATTTGCTTATGTGGCATAGCATAAAAATAAAATACTCTATCCGTCCCAAAATGAGTGTCATATTTCTATTTTTAAGTTATTATATTATTACTTTTCCCATACTGCTATTATCACTTATGCACATGGGCAAATCTGCACATGGAGTGTAGGTGAGAAAGTAAAGGTAATATTGAAAACACACTAAATTATCTAATAATTCTTAACTTTTGCAAAGAAATAAAAACAACACACTCATTTTGAGACAGAAGAAGTATTACAGATACGGACTCAATTTGAGTCGCACCATTGCACATGCTCTTACGCTGGCAAGTGACGGTCCACTTAAAAGGCCAAAATGTGAACCGGCAGCCTGGACTCGAACAAGTATGACGTGTACGTGCACCCCACCTTCTCATCAACGGTGTTGACCGGAGGGAACACGTACACTCGCACCACACGGCATCATCACCATATAAAGAGAACGCATTTGCTTTCAATTGGAGACCAGACCACCACCCCTATTTTTCTCTCAGAATCCAAAAACCGAATCGCTCTCTCTCTACCTTCGAATCGATGTTCTCTATTTTCTCTCACTGAAGTAAACGAGAAGTGACTTGAGCTCAGAGGCCTCTAGGGTTTTGGATCTTCAGATCCAAAGGTACCTTTCACTTTCTTCTCTCTGATTCTGCCTCTTCTCTGTGGAAATGATCGTCCACTGCTGAAATCGTTTGCGAATGGTAGCCATTGCGATGGATCTTTTCGGTCCATTTCCTGCAGAATATGGGAAATTGGAACTTCGGACCCTAGAATCCCATTTTTGACGTTCTTGTTGCTGTAATCACTCGCATGGAGTGTACATTGCGGTTATACGGTTTATCTCGTAGAGTTTGCGTTTTTAAAGATTGTCCAATTCTTGCAATGCCACTTCATTGCAATGATTTTTTGGTTGAGGACGTTTCTTGCTCGCAGAGCATTGTCAATAACTGGAACTTGAGATATTGACTGACTAGTGACTAGTATTTTGTGCTCGATCGTGTCTCTTTTCCAGTTCAGGTTCTGTTTGGTTGTCGAGTAATGTTTGGAAATGTGAATAATTTCTTCCAGCCTTGTTTGAACTTCTGTAAATTGGAGAGGGTAAAAAACTGAAAATGTGTTATTTATTGGAAGGCTATTGATAACTTGCTGAAGAGATTTGGAACCTAGCTTAAGGAGTCTGTCTAACTATAAGTTAATTGCGTAAGTTAAGGATTCAAATATGAAGATGCTTATTATTCGGAGCAGTTTATCATGCATTTTTATTGTTATTTGTTATGTTCGGAAATGTTTCAACCTTTATTTTATAATAGAGTACGAATGCCATTGTTTCAGGTATTTTGCTATAATGGAGTTGTCTCAGTTGGAGGCTTTGTGTGAGAGGCTGTACAATTCACAGGATTCGGTTGAGAGAGCACATGCTGAAAACACTTTGAAGTGTTTTTCTGTGAATACTGAGTACATTTCGCAGTGCCAGTACATTCTTGACAATGCTTTGACTCCTTACGCCCTGATGCTGGCTAGTTCAAGTTTGTTGAAGCAAGTGACTAAGCATACCCTTGCTTTAAAACTC
>JAYMTA010003755.1:0-13693 GCA_036897625.1 Pelargonium cotyledonis | reverse complement strand
ATTATTTCCTTATTGCACATTGGGAGGTCGAATCACTGGTTGATACAAAGAGTTGTTTAGCATAGCCCTCTGATGCAGTAGCCTTTGCCGATTCGCAATGAGTTGTTGTTTGCATGCTAGAAGGTCTCTTCGTAGGGCTTCAGTATTATTCTCGGTTCTTGAGTTGGTTTGAGGTATTTGAACCTCCACATTCTTGGGTGTTTTTAGCCTCTCCCTAGTAACTCAATCTTCGGTTAATGGACTCTCAGTGTCTCTCAGATTTGAGACACTTTCTGTATTATCACCCAAGAACTCTAGATGTGTCGTAATCTGTGGACCTCCTCGAGGGATAGTCCCATGCCTCATGCGGCCCTTACTCGGTGTACTAGTACTCATTGCAGTCTTCTTTACTGCCATGATCTCTTTCCTAATCGAGTGCATAGTTCTCTTTAGCTCTAAGTCAAAATTCAAAGTTGGTTTTCTTTGACAAGTACTTAGCATATACCAAGTAGAATCCTGAACCTGAAACAACAAAAACACTAATAACGAGATCAGTCACAAAAATCCCTAGCTACCATTACCAAGTCTCTTGCAACGGCCCTGAAAACTTGACACACTATCGGCAAATGTACAAATATCGTCCAAGTAATATAGGACTCATAGGAGCCAATGTATCTAATCCATAGAGACTCGTGTAATAGATTTAGGATTAATAAGCAATAAATATCGCTATAAACTAAAGCATTCAACAATGATTAATTTTAAGATGTTTCAACTAGCAAGCATGCAATAAATAGTAAATTAACAAATGGGAATTCATAGATGGAAGCTAGGTAGGGATGTGATCTAGATGTGGTTATGGTAATATGATTGTAGTACGGTCATGCACGGGTCACATTTGTTATTCCTATAATTACCTATCAATAACAGTACTACTTATCAATGGAAGAACTCAAGAGCCATAGGTGTACGTGTTTCTAAGTATTAGTCAATATTGAAATGCACGGACAACTAGGATAAATACGTGACTAGAAAAAGACTCCAGAGGGCATGTTAATGCAAACCGGTACTTGTAAGGACACCGGACCCTGCACCGTCGCGCGCCCTCCGTTGGAAGAGGCGTTCGAGGTAGGCCCGTCGAGATCGCTTGGGATCCCAGCCTTAATTGAAAATTGAATGGTGTGGGGCGTTGGACCGCCTATATACATACATCTAGAGTCGTCACCCGGTTTTAAGGTCTAGGAACCAAAATTGGTCACACATTTTTATTTTTTTATAAAAATAAGATGCATAACCAATCATTTAACCAGAGATCGGGTAAGTGATTGGGTACGCTCGAGGGAAGGTGTTAAGCACCCTCGTGCGCCCGACATGAGTCGACCCTCGTTTAGCCTTTATACCATTTTTATACCGTATTAAATGTATCAATTCCTAACAATGCATATATACAGTTTATATACAATCAAGCAACAATATTTGCATCACAACAGAATAATATATACAAAAAATAAAGCAGATAATATCCACAAATATATCGACATGAGTACGAAAAATAAAGCAATTATCAACATGATAAAGCAGTAAAGTAGTTTTTGAATATGTACGATGTCGTCTATCTACGATATGCGAGCATGTGAGACAAGTATGCAAAATATGTACGATGCAACTATACGTATGTATGCAAGACTATGCAATGCATATCAACAATAAATATATGTGACCAAATGGTTGACTCAACACGACAAATATAAAACAACTCTTTTTTGGATTTTCGGTTTATATGGCCAAGAGGCCGAACATCACAACAATGATACACAAAATATCACATATCGACAATGACAAACTAAATACGAATATTCACAAGTCTAAATTAAACACATATTTACTACGTAGATATCTATGCTAGCACATTCAAACAAATAAACATGTTAAGACGAACTACAATATCAAGTAAAAATCGAACTAAACTAAACACGTATTTAACCGTTTAAATATCTACGCTAAACAATTGAACAAACTAAATGAACAAGCTAAACATGTACATAAAATACTAACCTATACCCTTGGCCCACATTAAATCAACCCAACAAAATTAGCAACCCACTATCAGTAGCCCAAAATTATAATTTAGTTCGAGAATTTAGAAACCAAATATTAAGAGCATGAGCAATGGTAAGATTCAAATTGAATCCGTATTTGTAATATTTTATTTCTATACTATGCCACATAAGCAAAGCACCTCATTAAAGTTGATTTCTTCATTCATGTGATCCATATTGAGTCACAAATTATATATTATATTATAAATATTTTTGTCTTTACATGTTACATAATATCCCACAATTGATTAATAAATTAAAATAATAATAATAATCATTAAGGTTCAAAGGGACCCATACCTCTTAAAGATTTCTTTAAGACCATGGTCCTATATTTTTTAGAGTCCCTTTTGTGGTTTCAATGCATTTTAAACTACCATTGGATGCTCTAAGTCAAAAATACCAAATGAGCTAAATTAATTCAGCAGCCCACAAATATTAAACTAAAACACTAGTCACTAATTAATATACTAATTATAACATAACATCACAACACACACAAACACAGACAATAAAAAAAGAACTTACCTGCTCTGGATCCCCACGAAGCAGAGAAGATGACATGCGGCTCCGGCGAGCTTCGTCGGCGGGAACTGGTTTGGCTGACGACGGAGGAAGGTAAGTTGCAGTGGCTGGAGGCGGAGGTGAGTCCGGGTCGGGGTGTTTTTCCGGCGAAGGGGGGAGGTGGTTCCGGCTACGGATGGGGTCTCTTTCTCTCTCCAATTGCTTTTCTTTTTCACTGTCTAAGCGTTTCTCTCTGTCAAACTTAATTTTTTTGCTCTCCAAGAGTTTATCTCCAAATCAAATTTTGCTCCCAAATTGTTTTTGTGAAATGTAATTTTTGCTCTCTTTTCTATGAAAAATGGCTCTGTATAATCAATTGGCTCCCCCCTTTTTATTGTTGTTGATGATGGTGATTTGTAGAGGAGATGGAGTGTGGAAAATGGTTGTAGGGGATGGTGTAGGTAGAGGTAGACGGATGGTGTAGTGGTAGTGGTAGAGGTAGAGGGATGGGTGATTGTGATTGGAGTTGGTGGGTTTAGTTTGATTCAAATCAAATCGAATTGGTTTGACTTGAATCGAACTGAACCAAACCAAACCGGTTTGGATGGATGGATTGGCCATAAAATCTCCAATGGGCTTAAGAAATTGGGCTTGACCAAAAACGTCACAAAAAAGAAAAGAAAATAAACTCACAACACAACTTAAAAAACGACTACGACACAACAAAAAACAGGCAAAAAGACTCGATAAGGACACACGACTCTGAATATAGATAAAATAAAATAAAAAAAGTTTAATCTTGCTTGATTCCGATTTAATTCGATCCTATGACCTGAAAGGTCGTTTTCATCACTGAAATCTTTGGGAACACTTATTATTAGAATACGAAATCGGGCGTCTACAGTACTCTAACCTTTTGGCTCGCTCTACGCGCACACACTCATTAGAATAAATATATGCACATTGGGATCATGTTATTCAGTGATCAAATCAATAACAGATAGTACGGTAATGCACGTGTCACATTTTTTATTCCTATATTTATCTATCAATAAGAATACTCACTTTTCACTAGAAAAACTCAAGAACCATAAGTGTACGTGTTTCCAAGTACTAGCTATTATTGGAATGCACACACAACTAGAATAAATATGTGACTAGCGAAAGACTCTAGAGAGCATGTTAATGCAAAGTGGTACACTAACCTTTTGGCTCGGTCCATGCACACACACTCATTGGAATAATTATATGCACATTGGGATCATGCTATTCAATTATCAAATCAATTGCAAGCATTATCACACAATAAGCCAATAGAACACTAAAATAACAAACAATGCATAATCCAAACTAATTATATTTACCAAACCCATCTATGTTCACATCATTCCCTAAAAAGAGTTTAGCTACGCATGTTCATTAACAAACACATAAATTAAATAAGAGGGTTTAATACTTTGGTGACCCTCACCTATTGAAAAGTCATCAGGCAAGTCTCCAACAAAAAAATAAGCCACAATAGTCCCACACATAAAGGAAAATTGGTAACGCAGGTCCCACCATTAGTTTGACCTAACAGATCTGTTAGTGGGGGTGACGTGGCGCCACGTGCCATTTTAATTTACATGATTTTAATTTATTTATTTTCACATGTGGCGATGAAGTTACATTTAAAAATATTTAATGTAATTAAAAATTAAAATGGCACATGTCGCTTAATGATTGGTCCAAAATTAATTTTAATCCAATCAATAAGCGACACGTGTCATTTTAATTAAATTTAATTTTCAAATTTCACGTCGGCGCCACGTGGCATTATAATATATGTTATTTTTATTTATTTTCACACGTGGCACTGATGTAGCATTCAAATATATTTTGATGCAAATAAAATTAAAAATGAGACCCGTGTCGCTTGATGATTAGTCCAAAATTAATTTTGATCATTTTATTTAAATTTTATTTTTAAAAAATTCAAATTCCACGTTAGCGACTCATCACCCAATTTAAAATGTCACGTGGCACCACATCATCCCAACTAACGGATTCGTTAGGTCAAACTAATGATGAGACCCACGTGACCAATTTTCCTTTATGTGCGAAACTTTTGTGGTTTTTATTTTCAATTGGGAACTTAACTGGTGAGTTTTCAATAGGTGAGGTCACCAGTATATTAAACCTTAAATATAAATTTGTAACATTTATAAATATAAATTAGGTAAAAGTATTCATGTGGCATGAAATAGAAATGGCAAAGAAAATTGATTTCTACTTTAAAGCACGTAGCCGCCATAATGTCCATGGTGATGGGCTGATAAATTGAAACTCAAAGGTGTCGGTAAATGGCAATGGTAGTGGTTAATTGGTGGAAGTCGCACTCAAACCGGTTAATTCAATCCATAATCTTGTAGTTAAGGAATGATACAGTACCGATCTGCTTCTATTTCACATCACTTCCCAAACTGATCACCAATCCTCTCCCCGTCTTGAACAACGGTCTACTCGATTATTCGCTGCAACATCTGATTTACCTTTAATCGATGATGTCGAGCAGGATGGGCCTCATCAACCAAACCCATCCCATGCAAACCCTAATGGGGATTACGAGGGAACACATAACTTTGTTTCCAGCTTTATTGTTGTATGTTCACAATCATCGGAGGCTACTCTATCGGAACTTTTTCATCACCGTCGTTGTTTGACTTAGTGTATTAACTCCCTACGCATTAAGCCATTCTCGACAGCTCTGTCTTAGGCCAAACGCTCCCTAATCCGGGATCCTATTGCAGTTCGCGATGCAAACTCGTCTACTACTTCGACTACTTTACTATAAGATTTATGTAAATAGTTAGGTGTGCAAGGTAGGGGGTCCAAATAGGAAGTTATTGAACAACTTACGCTCATCGAGGCCTCCTCAGAAATATCATTCTCGTGGCACCCTAACTGGCAGAAACTTTCAGGGTTGTGCGACACATTTTTAGAGACACCGTTTACGATCTCTTATTCAAATTCATAAGTTTCTCTAATCGGTTTTGTTTCGTCAACATAAATCATCTTATGTCCTATTGTTCTGTGGTTCTTTTGGTTTGTTCGGAATTCCCCCTTTTTTTTTATTACAAGTCACCAAATTTTTAACACAACCCTTTGGTTTACAAGCTTTTTTTTATCAGCACAAATGTACTTTTTATTAAAAAGAGAGGAGAGATAAAGACTACAAAGAATACAAGGTACATGAAATCTAAGCTTAGGCACAATGGCCTTAGTTTCTACAATTGTAAAAAGCAAGCTAAAGGAGAAGCTTTCCATTGAGCTAGATAAGAGCTAGACTCTCTGGACCAAGAAGCTTTACAGATTGATAAGGAAGCATTTGATCTTGAGAGCTGTCATGGACGGGTCTTCTAGGTGGCTATCAAAAACTACTTTGTTTCGGGCCAGCCAGATATATCACATGGAGATCAGACACTGTGCGACCCAAACTTTTGCAAAAGCCTTAAGGTTGAGCAATGGCGACCATTTTAGAATAATGTATGTAGCAAAAGATGGGAGGAAATAAAAGACCCCCCACCACTGAAGAAGTAGGCTCCAGACCGTACCAGTCCATGGACAGGTTCAAGGATATGTGCGCAAGACTCGAATTCAGATTTCCAGAGAGGACAGAGACAGACAGAAATGAGGATGCGGAGACCATGGTCCTCAAAGAAGCATTTTGTCGGGATGTTTTTGCGAGCAACCAGCCAGGAAAAGGATTAAAGTTTTGGAGACACAAAAGATTTCCAGATGATTTTTGCCTAAAGAGCAAGGGCATGATTCGGCGAGACACGAAGATGATCAACCACTCTTGTAACGGAGAATGTGCCTTTATGGTCATGTGCCCATTTAATGCAGTCAGACAATCTTGGGTTAATATGCGAGGCAAACATGGACAACAGTAATCGGTCCTTGTTGTCCTTCTCCCACTAACATAATGGTCGACGAAAGCTAATTCGCCAGCGAGGAAGGAAGTTTAGAGAGAACAAGTCCCTAACGACATGCTAGAAGAGGATACCAAGGAGATAAGTCGAGGAATTTTTATAGATTGCGGAGTATCTCTGATCCAAACGACATGCTAGAAGAGGATACTTTTCCCATTACCAATCTTCCATCCCAAAATAAGGGATTTCTTTGAGCTCGATAATATTTTTCATAACTGGGGAGAGGTTTCGATGAGAGAGCCGGCTAAGGTCCTAATCTGATGGATCCCAGTTATACCTATGGCAAATGACATGTTTCTAAAGCAAATTTTTTTGCATTGTAAATTTCCATCACCATTTACCCCAGAGGCTCCTGTTCATATAGGAAAGACGACGGATTCCGAGCCCTCCCCATGATTTTTTCAAACAAATTGTGGCCCACCTAACTTTGCAAGAGGCTTTCTTCGAGTTTGAGCCGCCCTAAAGGAATTAACGTTAGATGGTCTCCAACTTTAATTAGAATTGTGCGAGAGGCCTTAAAGAAGGACATGAAGAAAATGGAAGGCTAGAAAGTGCGAGCAGCTTTGGTTCGATGTCGTTTTCCATTTCTTTATAGATTTGAGTTGCTATCCTAATTTGGTTTCGTGATAGTTTAGTTGTTCTATGCTTTCTCTTTATACTTTTATTCACCTTTTTTGGTTCTTTAATGAAAACACCGCTCGTCTATAAATATATATTAAAAAAAAAGTGGTTGTTTGGTGAATAAATTTAGTTTTCTCTCATGTGTTTTGTATATGGTATTGTCACGTAAAACTCAATTTAAGTTTTATTTAGAATTTGTTTTTAAGATAATGTTTTTTTGAGATTAATAATACTAGTATGATGAATCAAAGCAAAGTTACAACCAAATCAATCGGGTAACCTTAAAGACCAGACATAGACTTAGAGACTGGGTACAACCCGACCCACTACATAGCTGATCACGCAAACCAGAGATTGAAATCTCAAGAAAATCCACAAACAGACTGCAACCCACATAAACAACCCCTGCAATAGCAAATAAGACCCTGACATCCCGAATCCGTACGCGAGACCCGATCAGGCTATTACAGACATGCACAATCCTAAAAACCACTTCACCTTAAACCAAAAGAAGATCCAAGAATCACAAAAACAAACATCCAACGCGAGAATACATACCAAAACTTCCACATAGAAAACAGACCACTATAAACTAGAAAGAAAAATACATAAAAAGAACTAAAAACAAATCGAAGAGAAGTGCGGTGGGGCTGTGGGAAGCTCCACCGTCAGCGATGGCTGCTTCCGGCAATGAATGTAGCAGCGCACGGATGCGGAGGGAGGAGAGGAACGACCAGATCTAATTTATTGATGGCGCAAGGCTAAGCTCACACTTTAACTGGTGATTCCGGAGGAGAGACAGATGGTAGGGAGTAGAAGAAACGAAGGGATGTGGCTGGGTTGATGTGCGGATGGACTAAGGTTTGGCGGCTGATTCTTAAAACTCTACTGTAACCCTAGCAGAGAAAAAGAGAGTTTATAATTAGCTTTATACTTTATTGTTTGATATGCTTGGGAGTTGAAGCAGAGCGCATGAATATTGTTTTCATTTGGAGTGTGTTAGCCATTGCCAAAGTGGAGTATGGAGCCGATTATTTTTCCCAGCAAATCTGCTTTGATGGGGTATCAGATCTCTCTGTCCATTTTATGGGCAACAGAGCCTTTTAACTTTCGTTCTCAAGCGAAGAAATGATGAAGAACATGGAGGCAACCTCTTGGACCTAGCTCAGAAACTGATTCTTTCACTTTGAATCAATCACTATACCTTTTCTCTCGAGTGGCAGTTTCAACTAGCTCTCTGTTCGAGGTCTCCCTCCTCTCCTCAAGAGCCAAGCGACCTTCCTCAATATATGCAGGGACAAGTATAGATTGGTGACGGTTCATCCATCCACTGAAAATAGACATAGACTTGACCAAGCCTTTCTGTTGGTCTACTCGGCCTTCAAGTCTCTCTCCAAAACGACGCTCTAAGTAAAGACCGAAGCCTAGGTTTTTACCACTTCCATGATAATGATAAACAACTCTACTATTCTAGAAGCTCACTGTTGGGGTTTCAGGTCGCCTTTCCCAGAACCGGAGACCAACTCTAGCGACCAGGACGGGACAAGCAGGGCGTGCGGGTTACGTGCAATCCATGACATCACATCCGAGGAAATGGTTGGCATTCCCAAGGGGGCACGCTGACAACACTTATTGTTCAACCTAGAGTATCTGAAAAGGGTCCACTTAATGTCAAGAATGTTGTGCCTTCCCCTAGAAACTGGGGCCCACGTTCCAACTTCTCCACTAGTCATTATGCCCCACCAACAAAGTCAAACCCACGACAACTGTCTCTGCACTAGTTGTCTATTCCCAACTCATCAAACCTAATACAAGAAAAACCAAAAGCTAGGGACATGCATTCATTGGTCATTTTTTACCAACTTTCCTCTCTCTCATCCACAAAAGCAAATATTTGGGTTCAAACAAATGCGGAAAGTAGAAAAGAAAGAAGCAGGCATCCATCGAACCATCACCATCCCATGTATCCAACACTCAGCATGACCAGCATGATCAATCAAATCTAAACCATACTTTCAAAATTTGCAAGACTCTTGGGCTAGAGTGCAATGCCTTGGAAGAGCGAGTCCTCTTGGAGTTTCGGGAGATGAACGAGTAATTGTCAAACTATATATTCTTTAAGCAATTGATCTATCATAGCCATGATTATCATCTCATGGAATGTTCGTGGTTGCTCATCAGTTCAAAAGAAAAAGACCATCAGTTTGTTAAACGGTAAACATAAAACAAGATTATTCTTCATACAAGAGACCAAAATGGAATCTATTTCAGTAGGTGATTTTAGATCAATGTGGTACCAAGGCTCTTTGGAAACTTGTTTCGCAGCATCGGAAGTGCGCTCGGGTGGATTGGCGTGTATGTGGGATCCAAATAAATTCTGTCTCCAAGTCAAAAGCATACACAAGTCTTTCATTATACTTTCAGGGAAGTGGCTCCCTTGGGACACCGATTGTCTCTCCATCAACGTCTATGGTCCTTCAACTTTGGTAGGTAAGGCGGAGCTCTAGAGTCTTTTGGCCTCGTAATTAGTGGCTTTTGTCAGGCCAGTAATTGTGGGAGGGGACTTTAATACTATTTTATCAGCGGAGGAGAAATCAGGCTCCTAACCACCTGCTGGCTGCCCATTGATTCGTGGTTTCTTGGAATTTATTGCAAATGGCTACCTCATCGATCTCCCTCTTGCTGGCAGGCGATTTACATGGTATAGTTAGGGTGTGGCGAGCCGGATTGACCGTTTCCTTTTGAATTCAGAGGTACCTGCCTCTTTCTCTTTGTTAACACAACTTGGTCTTCCCCGATCACTTTTAGATCATTGTCCCATAAAACTCTCGCAACCATTCACGGACTGGCGCCCAAGACCCTTCATATTCCTGAACTGTTGGTGTGAATACCTAGATTTTTTGGACTTTGTTTCCACCACTTGGAACTCGTCGCGACCTATGGGAGATCCCTGCTACATTCTTTGGAGAAAACTAGCAAACTTAAAACTGGTTCTGAAGAACTAGAATGTGACAGTTTTTGGCAATCTAGATAGCCAAATAAAAGATTTGATAGAGTAACTTGATGCAATTGATATCTGCAGTGAGCATAGACAATTTTCGGTAGCCGAGCAAGAATAGTGCTCTCTTATTTTCGCCAATCTTGCGCAAAAATCCACTGTCCTATCATCAAATTGGAAGTAAAAATCTCACTTTAAGTGGCTTTCAGACGGTGACAAGAATACCTTTTTTTCACAGAGTAGCTTCCAATCACAGTTGTAAAAACCACCTAGGTAGTCTGTTTCATAATCACTCTTGGGTCGAGGACCCAATTGAGGTAAAGTAGTTGGCCGCAGATCATTGTAAGGCTAGATTCTCAAACTCTCATGGGTCGAGACCCATTCTGGCCGATTTACATTTTTGCTCTATTCCAGCAGAGATGGCACCAAAACTGGAAGTTCCATTTTCGGAGGAGAAAGTATGATCAGCTATCAAGGATTGTGATGGGTCCAAGGCCCCTGGCCCAGACGGTTTTAACTTCTGTTTCATAAAGAAGTGTTGGTCAAAAATCAAGGGTGGCGTAATGAATTTCCTACTAGACTTCCAGGAAAATGGGAAAACTGGGAAAGGCCTGAGCTCAACTTTTATTGCACTGATCCTAAAAAAAAGCAACCTGCAAAAATTTGAGGATTATCGGCCTATCAGCTTGGTGTGTTCCATGTACAAACTTCTCACAAAAATCTTTGCTGCCAGAATCAAATCAGTGCTACTTCTTTTAATAAGTGATGTGCAGTCAGCTTTTGTAAATGAGATGCAACTTATTGACGGGGTTTTAATCGCAAACAAGATTCTCTTCGACTTTTGGAGGCGCAAGGCTAATGCTGCCATAATAAAATTGTATTTCGAGAAAGCCTTTGATAAATTAGAATGGGGTTTCCTGGACTTTGGCCTCTTTTCCATGGGTTTTGGTGTTAAATGGAGAACATGAATCCAATGCTATCTTGACTCTTATGTGTCTGCTTTGGTAAATGGTTCGCCATCGCTTGAGTTTCCAATTTTTCAAGGAGTAAAACAGGGTTGCCCACTGTCCTCCTTCCTTTTCATTGTTGCGGCTGAGGCACTTCATCTAGCCTTGGACAGGCCACAAACTCCGTTCTCTTCTCAGGTGTTCGAATCAGTTCTGATTGGTTGGTATTACACTTCCATTTTGCGAACGATATGATTATTTTCTTGGAAGCTTCATCCGCAAGTGCTTGTAACATCAAAAGGGTGCTTCAATGCTTTGGAAAGGCGTCTGGGCTAAGGATTAATTTCCACAAGTCTAGTTTGGTTTACTGTGGAAGGTGTTCAATTTTATCTCAACATATGGTGACAACTCTTGGATGCAATGTGGGATCCATTACCTTGCCCTACTTGGGCTTTCCATTGGGCTGCAATCCGGGTCGTGCTTCATCATAGAACTCTGTTTTGGACAAGTTTAGGGCCGCTTATCTTCTTGGAAGAGCAAGCATTTGTCTTTGGGTGGAAAATTGATTCTTCTCAAAGCGGCACTTGCCAGCTTGCCTTTATTTTATATGTACATGGTCAAAGCACTCGTATCAGTCACACGAAACATGGAGAGGATGCAATGCTGCTTTCTTTGGGGCAGTCGTCTAGGTAGCAGGCCTTTGTGCAAGGTTGGTTGGAACAAGGTTTGCAGACCAAAATCACTCGGAGGATTGGGTATCCGTTCTCTTGAAATCATGAACAGGTCGTTTCTTGCTAAATGGTGGTGGAAGTTTGCCTGCACCAAAGACTCCTTCTGAAAAAAAGTCATATGCTCCAAATATGGTTGGAACATAAATGATTGGGATGTCGTGGCTATTTCTCACCCAAAGTTGTCCCCAGGGTTAAAACAATATATCAAGCTAAAATTCTCCGCATCTTTCAGTAATCTCTTTGGTAGCAGTAGAATTAAATGGAAACTCGGCATGAGGAATCGAATCCGTTTTTGGAAAGATCCTTGGCTTGGGGGTGATTCTTTGTGCACTATGTTCCCCAAGTTATACTCAATTTCTTCGAACAGACATGGTGTGGTGACTGATTTTTTTGTTGACTATTGGGTTATTGGTAACTGAAGATGGCTTTGGGAATGGGAAGCCGAAACCCATCATGCTCTCCTAGCTGCGCTTGCAGGCTCTAAGCCCAATCCCTCTCACCAAGACTGTATCATCTGGCTTCACAACTCCAAAGGGTGTTTTTCGGTTAGCAGAATCGTTGAGCTACTCAACCCGTCTTACACAACTTTACCAGCCTCTTCTTGGCTTTGGTGTAACCCATTTAGAAGTCCCTTTCTCCACCAAAGGTCCAGACCTTTTTGTGGCTCGCAGCGTTAGATCGTTTGTCATCCTTCTGGTTCTTGGAGGACCGTGGTATCAGAATTCCGATTGCGGATTGTCTCTGCCGCCGATGTTTGTCTGCTTTTAAAGACACCTCCACATTCTTCTGGAGTGCCCTTGGTCCCTCTCCGTTTGACATCTGGTGCTGCGTTGGTGGAAAATTTCCACTGTCTTCCCAGCCTTTGTTCTGGAGTTACTGCTCCGATGGAGGGCTATCTTCGATTGCCCGCACCCGAAATTCTGGGACATAGTCTGCCACCAAACACTCTGGCAAATCTGGCTCGATAGAAACAAGCTAATTTTTGATAAGGAAACCCAAGACTCCACCTGCACTCTCTCGAAAATCATGGCCTCAACCTTCCATATTGTCTCTTTCAAGATCACTGACACCTCTTCATGGTCGCTCAATACTTGGATATCAAACCCGGAGCTTGCTCTTCTGGGCTCTTATTAGTTGTCTTTCCAGTTTTCGCTTTCAGTTTTTTAATGTTTTCTTTGGTGTATATACTCTGTTTCTTTCTCTGAGACTTAATAAATAGTATTTTTTGAGGATAAAAAAAAATTAAATTAGTATAATTTCTATAGTTCATGTTTTATTAATATTTTATGACATATTAATCATTAAAAATATCAAATTAGTATAATTTATATGAACAATATAACATACATATTTGAGAAAAAAATTAATAATTTTCATATTATAATATTAGTTTAATCTATGTGTTTAGGAGGGGCGGATTATAGTCTCCCCGCTTCTGTCCAATTACCCGTCGAGTAAAGTTATGCCCATGTACCAATCACTTTATCCAAAAATTATCAACTCATGTCCAATTTGGGCCGGAAATATCAGGTTTCGTCGGATTCAAATAAAATTTTTATCCATAATTTTTCTTATAAAAATGAACACGTATTTTGAATGAATAAATTTAATTAAATTTCAAAAGTCATAGACTCATAAATTGCTGTTTCAAATCACTTTATTCTAGGAAAAAGGTTAGGATTAGTCCTCCTACTATCCAAAAAGTTTGGGTTTAGTGCATAAACTATCAATTGTTTGAGTTTAGTCCAAAGTTGAGCTAAGTGTTTAGATTTAGTCCAAAGTTGGGCAAAACTGTTTAACGGAAGGACATTCAGTCAAGTTGGACGACGAAATCCGTTAGTTA
>JAYMTA010003754.1:0-13693 GCA_036897625.1 Pelargonium cotyledonis | reverse complement strand
ATATTTTAAGATATACACGTGCAAAAGTTGCATATTTTAAAGTATGTATATATAATTTTTCTAATAAAATATTTGTCTTATCCAAATAAAAGACTAATTTTACTACGTATTAAATTGGTTTAGTAATAAAAAATTAATTATAATTAATTATATATTAAATTATATTTGTATACTTCAACGAATTAAACAATATATTTGATAGTTTATGATGTTTCAGTTATTGTGGTTTATGTTAGTTTTTGTTTTCATATTAGTTTGTGAATTGAGTGGTTTACGAGTTTGTTAATTAGATTTTCGGTCTTTTCATAACATTTATTTTTGTTATCGTCCTATTTAAACTAATAAAATACTCTTTTTTTCTTAAAATGAGTGTTTTATTTTTATTTTTTTTCAAAAATTAAGAATAACAAGATAATGAGTGTTTTGTTTTTATTTTTTTTCAAAAATTAAGAATAACAAGATAAGTTAGTATGTTTTCAATATTACCCTCACTTTTCTACCTACACTCCATGTGCATAAGTGATAAGGGTAATATGGTAAAAATAATAATATAATAGCTTAAAAATAGAAATATGACACTCATTTTATGACAAAAAAATTAGACAAATAAGACACTTATTTTGGGACGGAGGGCGTATTACTTTTGTGAAGTAATAAAATGAACAAATAAATTTTTTGAAGGTAACAAATTGACCATTTTCTCTTAAAGTAATTTTTACGGTATTTCTCAAAATCTCTCCTAGACAGGTGGGTAGTTGGAAGAAAAAGAATACAATCAATCTCCCCAAACCGAAAACGACACTCCACATGCTAAAAACGACAAACAATCCACATTCTGACTTCTTCCTCTTCCGTGACCTTCACTTCACGCCCACGCGCGCGCGCACACACACACAGTCCTGTTCTGGTCCAGACCAAGACACCTTCCTCCATTTTCTCTCCCTCGAAACCTTCATAAACCCTAGCCATTGCATGCCCGATCTCTGCTGAGTTTTCTCTCCCGATCGATCCGTCAATTTGTCCGCCGTCCCTCGGAACAATCCAAGATGTCGTCGTGGCTGAGATCTGCGGTGAACAAAGCCGTGGAGGTTGGGAACAAGAACAACCTCACTCGCACTGTCAGGAACACTGTCGATACCGTCGTCCAGCAGGCAGGACAGGCCGTCGCCGAAGGGGCTAAGCTCTTGCAGGATCGAATTGTATTTCACTCTTCTCTCTTTCTGTTTATCTTTTGGCCTTGTGATAGTTTGCGATTAACCGACAACAGTAGTTTCTACTTTCTTATGCGTATTTGAAAATTCTTTGGTTCTGTGTGGGTTTTGCTGCCTTTGTTGGGAGTTTCCTGCCATTAACAGCTGACATTGTTGAGCTTTGGCACTTAGGATTTAGCGTTACTGCACTTGTTGAACTTTTGAAGGTTTCGATCAGTTATAATGACTGTTTACTGGTGTTTTTTTTCTTCTTTTGGTGGGAGATATTTTATTAGCTTGTGTAGCTATTAGTGTAGTTTTCTGTTTGGTTGTGTTCGAAATATTTTGAATTTTCAACTTTGTGGATAAAAATGTCTCTATCTAAATCAAATTTAGAACTCAAACGGAATTACTTGAATGCAATGGCCATAAATTGTAAAATGAACCAGGTTCCTTTAATATGTTGATGTAATTTGAATGGCATAGGCTGGTTGGTTTGATTAATTGGAGGTTAGATTTTTTTTCTTTTCGAGTTAAGAATTTGAAATTGCAGTTTGGCAGTTCCTAAAGTCCTCAATGTGTGCTTTAACCTTTTCCCTAATACTTACTCCCTTCACTCTGAGGTTTAATTTGTATCTTGTGTCCAATGTTAGTAAAGGGAACTACTTGCTTTCTTTTTACCCCCTTTTTAATGAATTTATTCTCAAAGCTGCAAAGTTCACCCTTCACAGCTTCCTATTGCGCTGTCAGTGTCTTTTTCGTATTTAGGATTTCAATTTTTCCATTTTCATGCAATTGCAGGGTGCTCGGAATTTCAAGAGTGCCAAGTATACCATCAAAAGATTGGAAGAAGCTGCTGTCAATTGTAAGGGGGAGGAAAGAGCACATTTACTGAGAAGATGGTTGGTTGTGCTGAAAGAAATTGAAAAATCCTCTAATGCTTCAACTGAAAGTAAAGAAAAGACCCTTGAAGAGCACCTTGTTCATGATGAATCCAAAGACAATCTGAATAAACCATCCCGGGTCAGTAAATCCTTAGTTCTTTGCTTTCTGTCTTCTTGAGTTGTTAGATTTTAGATTTGTATTTTTAATGCATTTTATATTTCTGCATATTCATAACTTTAATTCACTCAACATTTTGATAAATGAACCCCAAATTTGTTTGTATTGACCTTTTGTTGTAATGGATAGGTCCTCTATTTTGACAGTGATGCTGAGGGCGAACCAATGAATTTTCGTGATGTTTTTCTTCTAAGTCAGGCTCTGGAGGGCATTACATTGTCAATGGTATGTTGACTTAATATCATCTGTTGGTATTCAATTGAATTGGGTTAACAACTGCTGATAAAAAATGAAAAAAAAAAAAAAACTGGGTTAACAACTATTCAAAACCAGTTGAAGATAAATCATTGCCATCCCACAACTTTAGAACTTTGATTGTGTTATATATAGGAAATTTGGAAGTTTAGAATTGATATTACTTTATTAAATATTATTAGTGTTCTGCTGTACAGTTTGCTTTACATTTTGTACTTGTTTTTATTTTGGTAAAAACTTTCATTCAAGTGTGCTATCTTCCATATCAATATGATCCTAAAGGAGGCTTTTCTTTCCCTTTATTTTTTATAGGTTTTTGTAATTGCTGATTTTGGGGGTTAACCGCTGGTTAACTCTTTTCTATGAATCAGATTCTTGAAGCACCAAATGAGGAAGAAGTGGCTCTGCTCCTGGAGATGTTTGGGTGAGCCCTCATATTATTGTATAACTTTTAGAAGGGTCCCTTCAGCAGTTGTTGGTATTGCCTATCAAAAAGAAAGAAAAACATCTAGAGGAGTCTAATGTGCCATTGTGTGTAGGTTTTTGCCTGGATGAGTATGAAATTCATTTTAAATATGATGCAAAGGCTTTGACATTATTACTGTTAAGGAGTTTATGATTCATAATTTTTTTACTTGATAAGTAACTTTATATTCAATTTCTTTGGTCTGGTTTGAAAAGAGTTGAGTATTGAAGTTGGCATGTATTGGATCTGAATCTTCTTTTGCAATTTGACTACTGCAGCCTATGCCTTACTGGAGGAAAAGAAATTCATAATGCAATAGTGAGCAGTATACAAGATTTAGCAAAGGCCTTTTCAGGCTATGAAGATGAAGTACTGGTAAAGACATTAAATATATTTACTATCTGATGCATAGAGCATGAGAAATCTTGCTGGTGTTTTTATTTTTATTTTTTATTTTTTATTTTTTATTTTTTATTTTTTGCCTCATAAAGGTTAAAACATCAAAATAACTATTGTCCCAAACTTGAACAACTTTTATTTATTTATTTTTATCCTTTTTGGTTCAATATGCAGCCTTACCCTGCTATTGCAGGACATTCTTTGCCTAACTTGAACCCATGACCTCAAGTCACTAGGTGGCAACTTTACTGTGTGTCAAGTCTCACCCTCTTCATTTCTCTTCCTCAATAGGAAACAAATATTTTACCATGAGCAAAGTACAAAGCATTATTTTGTTGTTGCTAGAGATCTTTTTAAACATATCTATAACCATTATTCCTTCATCAAGATGAACGGTTTATATGAGTAAAGGCTGAACTTGACCTTTAGTAAGGGAATCCTGTGATTTTTCCTGATTTTGCTCATGTACATGATATTGTACCTTGTTTTTGTTTCATAGTGGGCATTGCGACTTCATTGACTTCTCCTTATTTTTAATAGTTTAAATTATTTGATGTTCAGGTAAAGCGAGAGGAATTGCTTCAATTTGCACAAAATGCTATTACAGGGTTGAAAATTAGTGCTGATCTTGGCAGGTGATTAATATCTTCAATAAAAGTTGCAGATGTCATGTGCAGTGTTTCGTAAATAGACTACACAGCTGTCTTTATTTAAATGATTATACTTCCTTTAGTTTGCAATTGGAAGTTTCAATTTTCTTAGATATTGTATTAAATATTTTAGGTATGTTAAATCTCTTCAAACTTTTTTTATTAGTTTTGATCTCTCCTATTAATTAATGAAACCATAACCTTTTTTTTTTTACGGTTTATTCATGAATATCATATAAATCCTAATACCACGTAAATGTAGTCATACTGCAGTGTCTGTCAAGTTGAACTTCTCTCTTTTTAACTAGTTAATTGGTTTCCTTAAATTGGATTGTTGGCTGTTTGCGTAATCATCTTGTTTTAAAATTTAATGTTCAGATGCTAATGAAATGAATCGTGTGTAGTTAACATTTCTTTTTATGATCTCATTCTTGATCTTCTTTCTGTCACAGAATAGATGCTGAAGCCAGTAACTTAAAGAAAAAACTTGATGCTATGACATCCTCTCAGGAGCCTTTAAGTGAAGATTTTGATAAAGTTTCTAAAGAATCAACTAAAGCAACAATAGAGGTGAGCTTATTTATACAACAGCCATTTATGTCTTGTTTGGGTTGCAAAACATAGCAGAACGTATAAAACTTTTTTTCTTTTCCTGTTTTCATTTACTTGGATTATCATAATTATGACTATGAGTAATGCTATGTTACATAGTTGCACATGATTCTCCTAGATGTGCTGGTTTTGTAATTATGTATCGAGTGACATGTTATTTGGCACATGAAATCTGACCACCTTAAATTTTGGCAGGCTTTGAAAGGAGCACTTTCACAAATTCGAGCTTGTTCTAGACTGGAAGGGCTATTGTTAAGGAAGAAAATTATAAGTAATGGAGAGTCTCCTGAGATCCATGCCCAAAAGGTGTGTTCGTTGTGAAACTTTTTCCACCATGTTTTGTTATCCCTATTAAAATATGATTTGTAGATAAGGACATGGATGTCTGCAGAAGAAACTTAACTATTGTGAGATAAGAATTATAAGTCATCTATTAGTTTCATTGTTGAATATAGTAAGTTTCCTTGTTGATGTAATAACTAAGACTCTTCAATTTTCTTGTTGAAAATTCATCCTTGTATTGTATAAGAATAAGATATGCCGACTAGTGTTAAGTGGTGCTGGATACAAAGGGGAACAGTTAATGTATGAATACTGTCTGCCACAGTAATTGAGAGGGGGTTAGTATCTGAAAAAAATCATAATTTTGCATGCCTGTTTGGCGTCTAGGTTATGTGAATGGAAACTCTTAATATTACACACACATACACGTGTCTGATAGTTGCTTCACATCAAATCGCCACACTCTTTCATGTCCATAGAGTGTAGCTTGTTTCTTTGTTGGTTGAACATAATTCAAAACCAAGATTCATTAGGGATTTTATCTTATATAATTTGTATACTTCTTGACATTTTTGGGCGATTTGTTATTTTCTTCTTCTCTTATGTTGTAATCGGCCAAGTTATTTGATGATGCATTTATAACTTGGTCTTTTTTTTTATGGTTAATTCTTTATGGGCTGTAAGTTACTGTTATGAATCTAACTGCATATATGTGAGTAGGTTGATAAACTGAAGGTTTTATCGGAATCTCTTGCTAGCTCTACCTCAAAAGCTGAAAAACGCATTTTGGATAGCAGGTAAAATTTCATACTTAGAACTGTATGTGCTATTTTAGGTTACTATATTAAGTACCTGCAATATATATTTCCATGTAAATATTTATTTAGTCATTGCCCCCCTTTTCCTTGAAAAACTTCATTGCATCTAATATGGCACCTTCGTTTTTGGGCCTGTTTGATTATATGCCATAGTGATTCGAGTTTGACGAGCGTTGATTTATGTTTAGTAGTAATTCTTTAACATCATCCCCTGGTTTTCTCTTTAGGACAAGGCTTAGTATTACTACTTTTTTATGTATACGTTCTAAGTGCAAAGAAACTTTGTTTAGCTCTAGTTGTTACCACATTTGTACTTTTTTTTTTCTTCCTACAAACCCTCTTGAAACTTCTCACCAAGAAGTTCTCAATAACTTTATACAATTAATGTTATTGGTAGCTTATAGTTTGTACTTTGTAGTTGATACACCCTTCTTTTGTAGTATATGACAGTTTAAATAACTGTTATGTTTTTTTCCTGATACTTGGTCAGAGTTCAGAAAGAAGAGGCTTTGAAAGTTCGTGTTACCAAAGCTACAGAAGTTTGTGAAAAAGAGAAGGTAATGGGTTTCAGTGATCTTGTGGTGACTTGTTTTTTTATATCCTCTATACCATTGAAGGCTAAGTACAGTAATTATGATTCTCTGTTTATGAGGTCTATTTACCATTACTGGTTTAGATATTTTAATTATGTTGGAAAAATGCTATGGCTTGCCTTTTTTTTTTTTATTCTGTTATAAATGCATGACTTTAATGATTGTGTAGGTATTGCTATGCAATCATTGATGTTTTTATTATGTGTACTGTATTTTTCCTACCTGAATGATCAATTTCAATCTTTAATTGTTATTCCCATGAGTGTCCACTTTCCAATTTTCGTGAGGATTAATGATATGTTGGTTAGAGTTAGACTTTTCCTCTTATACCCCTGTGTGCTTTTGTTTTTTTATAAATTCAAGGGGTTCTAAATAAATTATCTTTGGGATAATGTTGGTAATTAATGCATAACTAACGAACCAAAAGAGGAAAGTGGACACTCATTTTTGAGACGGAAGGTATAAAATTTTCATAGATAGCTTGACATTCAAGAAAAGCAATCAGAAGTAAATTATAAATGTTACTTGATTACTTCTCACTCTAACTTTCATGCCGGATGTTGGTTAGTTGCATGGTATCCTACTCCTGTTTGTACTTAATTCATAGTGCCCACTCCTAAACCAGGTCATCAAACAGGATTGCTATGGTATGTGAAGTCAATCTGATATGTGTGGTATCTTTTGGTTCATGACCCTTTTCCTTGGCTTTATGGTATATGCTTCTATAAATGCCACGTTTGTTACATGTGTGTTGTGGCTTTGAAACATTGTTTGATTATTCCTCACTTTCTTTTTATGTTCTACGTCCAGGAATTATCAGCTGAGATTGCAGGACTTGAGGAAAAAAGAGACAAGCTTGAAGCTGAACTGAAAAAGGTAGTTGCAATTTAGCTTCTTGTATTCTCTCTCAACTCCCACTCAGATGTTATTTTTCGCACTATGGTTCCATCTGTTCACTCTGAAGATGGTTATGTGTTAACTTGTTCAAAACAATGATATTTTGTGTGCTCTGTCGTCCTTTTGGAAATTTTCGCTTATCTCCCAGATCATTATCTTGAAGAGGTTTGGATGACATCGGTTTCCTACAAGATAAAAAGTGTAATTCAGTGACCACAACATTTGTACTGGCTATGGTTTAATTCGGAACTATGATTTCGAAACACCTTGTATTGCATTCAACAATTAGCCTCTGCTGGTTGGAATTGTTACTAAGTTCTAACTGTCCACATGGTGTAGGTGAATATATCCTTGGCCGCTGCTCAAGCACGCCTTCGTGATACCAGGGAAGAGATAGACCAATTTGATGAAGCTAACAATCAGATTGTTGCACACCTGAAAACAAAGGTTTTGAATACCATCTCCTTGTTTCATTCTGAGTTGTAATCTGAAAAGGACTTATCATCTATGTCTACTTTTCTGCTCCTCTCATCATTTTATTTATCTGATTCTTCTTTTACATTGTGAATTACAGGAAGACGAGCTGTTGAAATCCATATCCTCGTGTAAGGTGGAAGGAAATGTTCTCAGCACCTGGATTAATTTTCTTGAAGATACTTGGGCCATCCAATGCACAAATACAGAAAACAAGGAGAAGCAGGTCAAGTATGTACCTACACTTCAAGCTATTAAATATCATCATTTATCATTATATCCATCAGCATCGTCGTTACTATTTTGCTAATTTCACTGGAACCCTCTACCTGCGACTGGAAATTTTTGAGATGTTCTTCCTGTAATAATGTCTTGAATGGTTCAATTCACTATTTTTAGGCTACAAGGCTTTATTGTTTGGCATGAATTGCTTATGACTTTTTTTTTTCTTTCAAGTGATGAACTAGAGAAACATGAGGACTATTTTTTGAACTTGGTTATTCATCTCCTCTCTGAGTACAAGGTAACATTAGATTCTTAATTTTATCCTTTTGACATAATATATATAGATTTCAAAACCTCTCTCTCTCCCTCTCATTGTTTACAAAATGTTTATTGCTTTTGCAGAAAGAGTTGGGGCCTGCTATCAATCGCATAGCAAAATATGTGGAGAACCTAAAGAATTTGAGTGAAGGGTAACATTAAATTCCATTGAAATAGTTTTGACCTATTTTTTATCCAGCTTGAATTCCTTATATTTGCTCAACTGATATGCCAGGTCGCCGGTGCTATCAAGTGGGGATACTGAGGAATTCAAAGTCTTACACCCAAGGAAACATCTTGAGGAGGAATATTTAGATTACGAAGCAAAGGTAAGTGTGGCTGTTCTCACACTTTTTGAGGTCAAACATGCTAATTAAAACTAAAAATTTGTTCATACTGGCATATCCCAAGTTCGCCAATCATATTCTTCAAAGTTCGTGGTACTACTTTGGCCATGCACACAACTTTTACAAGTTCTCTTCTGTTTATCAAAGGAATATGAGTCAGTAGGGTTAGAGTTTCTACTATAATGTGCTGTCTGTTAAGTATGTTGTGTAAATGACAATTTTTCTTCTTCTTATTAGTATATGGGTATAGCATGTATGAAATAGACATATCATTTGTATGTTGTGACGACTTTCACCCACCTCATCATCCCTGCCATGTTTCTCTTTTGTTTTTAATGGCCATCTAAGTAACCTGGATCGCAGAATGTTTCAGTATGCGGAACAGAAACAGGAACACAGAACGTTTAAAATTTTAGAATTTGGAACGTTGGAGATTGACTTCTTAGGAACGGGAACTGAGATTTCTCGTTCTTGAACGTTTAGTAATAACATAACTAATTGAATAATTTTCAATCTTACAACAGGAACGGACATTTTTGCATTCCGTTCGTTGGTGTTCCACATTATGGAACAGAGATCGCTACTCTGGTAGCGTTTTCTAGTAGCATAGATGACCATAGAGAACTTTCACGATTCAAAACTCATGATGAATATTTTGATGTGCATAGTGCAGTTTCTTCTGTTCCTAAATCGTTTTTATGTAATCCTATTAAGAGTGCACCTCCTTTTAACCCTAATGGCCATACATGATATTTTTTCTCTTGTTTCAGATTGTAACCACCTTCAGTGTAGTGGATCACATGAAAGAGCAGTTTTATGCTCACCAAGCGCAAATCTCCAGGTGAGCCATTCTTGTTGTATCCTCATGTTATTTTTGTCGACATAAAGTACAATCTCTTGTGAAATACACGTTTTTCACTGAAAATGGAATGCATCTTTTTCTTGATCCAGGAAAGACGATAGTAGGGTGAAGGAGCTATTCGATGATATTGAAAAGTTAAGAGGAGAATTTGAATCGGTTGAGAGACCAACTCTGGAGATGGAGACTCCTCCGGCTCCAAAGCCAGGCACTCCATCTAGTGAAAAGTCGCAGACAAGCCCGTTCCATCCTCCAACTCTGGAAACAGAGCCAGTGGAAGAATCTAAGGCAGACAAGCATCCTGTTTCGGGTACAGCCAAGGCAGAGCCAGCGATAGATGCCGAAGCAGAGCTAGCAAAGCTGGAGTCAGAGTTTGGGAAGGTGGGTCAAGACTACACGGAAGAGGAGATCGGGGACTGGGAGTTTGATGAGCTTGAAAAGGAATTTAAATCCGGCGACTCAACGAGCAAATAACCCCACTGGCTTCGTAGACGTCGTGATGATGATAGTCTTTAATATCAATAAGCAATCAACATTTGTACAATTACACAATGAACTTTACCTCCCCCAAAAGCTGTGTTTTAGACGATTAGTCTTTTTATTTTATTTGTTCGGTAACATGAAATGGATGCTCGATCTTTATTCATTCGTTATGTAAATTATCCTACACACGGTGTGTTGTAAACTCGAATTTGCTGAAACAAGTGGATGGAAATCATGCATTAATGTGGTTTACAATATGTATGTACACAAGTAACCTTGGAGAACCACAAGGTTACATTACAAAACATCAAATAACAATACTAATTTTCATCACCCAACTGTTCGACATATAAACATCGTATAAACTCGCAAGTTGCAACATACCAAGCCACGTTGGGGAAGTTCTCTCTCTCTTCTAGGTGTACTGATGCGCGGGTCTAACTGAGATAAGTTTGATACAATTTTTTTTACACAGTACAAGAGTTAAGAGATCAGACAAATCTGCAATGAAATTATGAACAGTGTCTCTTTCGTATAGTTCCTCCCTCTCGGGATAGTCAGGTGGTCGGGGCGTTTATTTATAAACTCATTTCTGCACTTGTTTGACGTCCATTGTCATGGCCTCTCTATGACCATACAGATTTGCAGATCAGAGTGCGAAGATCCGATCAACCTCCGAATTGGAGTAGTCTGACTGATGGAACGAGTTTGACCCGCTCCTCCTTGCACTACTCCCTTTTTTTCTGAGGGCTCGAGTCCTTTTCGACTTCACCACAAAATAAGTCATGGTGCCAAGAACGCCAGCCATTATCACTCCTCCCACCACCGTAACCAAAATTGCAGCCCATTGATACCGCCTGCCAACCACTATGTACGAGGAGGCCATAAATGCCACTGAAGTGCATACAGAGGCCAGCCACATCAACTTGTTAATCACTACCACAACTCGCTTCTCTGCCTTTGTCTCGCCCCTTACCAACGTGATTTGAACAACCACAACAGCCAAAGACGTGAAAAGTGCAATGGCATTGAAGATGAAGAAGATTTTGAAGGAGGGACGGGCCACCACCACAGCCATCCCATTATCATCATCACCACCGGGCACAGTGAAGATGGCAGCAAAGGCTACAGTCGCAAATAGCACAGCCACAACAGTTACCGAGTTAGTGGCATTGTTGATCCCTTCACGGTGGAGTTTCCTGAGTTCTTTAGAGATATTGTGAACATTTTTGTTGGTTCTTTTGGTCTGCTCAAGCTGGATGTGAACGTCTTTCTTGATCTGAGTTACAGTTTTCCTCAATTCATCCCTCGGTTGGTTCAGCTCATTGGCTCTGAGGGCACCACGGCAAGAAAGGTATTCCTTTATTTCTGAGGATTCTTCTGAGAGAGGAAGGTCTTCGGCTATGTCAAGAGCTGTTTTGTGTTCTCTGGTCAGTGCATTAACATTGGTATCAGGGAGGTCTAACAACTCTTTCACTATCTGCAAGGAAGAGAATCGAAAGCTCAGAAGAAAGATCACATGAATTCAGATGAATGTTGTACTTAGATTGTAAGGCTCGTATAAAAACAAAAAGGGGAAACCAAGCTATCAAACCAGTATGCAGTACTTGTGTAGCGGGAAGAGATCAAAACCACCCACCCGCATACAAAACAAAGTAGATACAGTTCTATAGGTATAAACATGGCCAATGGTGAAAACGAAACAACTATCACTTTGGAAAGCTCTGGAACTGTGCAAACAGTAGAGCTGTTACTTCATACTCCCAAAAGGGAAAAAGAAGTAGCAATAATGACATAACCTTATAGGTCGAGACTAGAAAAACTAACAGCGAAAAGAGGAACTGAGAATTTTCTAGCTACTTGATGCGGCGTTATGGTTCTGCACACCGTGTCTCTGAAAAACATTACTTGAGAACAGTCATGAAAATATCTTGCTTGAGATAAATGAAGATGCTAAAACCACAAATTCTTAATGAGATATAGCTAAACATAGATATTATAAGAGCTTTTAGTAATCCAACAGTGTATAAAAGGGAAAATGGGAATAATTTTCTTTACATGTAACCAAAGTCATGATGGCTCTTCTGATGAAAATGAGAAGGAAAAGGAAAAGGGGAAAAAAAAAATACCTCTACTCGCTTTTTCCTGGTGGCTACATGCAATGCTGTGTTACCAAACTTGTCAGGAAGCATAACTATAGCAGCATCTGCTTCAAGTAGCAGCTTCACCACTTCACAGCTCTGCCCTTTCACAGCCATATGCAATGCAGTCTGTCCTTTTTTGTCTTTCCTTCGAGCTAGTTGTGGATCTTTAGTTAGCAATGCATTTACAATGTCCACGTGACCCTGTCTGGCAGCTAAATGCAATACATTTTTTCCATTGGATTTTGAAGCCTCCAACAAGGTAGAGTCCTTTGAAAGCAATTCATTAACTACTGCTGTATGTCCTTTTGTAGCAGCAGATATTAGAGGTGTGGCACTAGATGCATTAACTGTTCTGCTTAGCCCAGGGTCATGATCTAACAGCACTTGAACAATGGCTATAAGAGACCAGTCAGAAACAATTTCAGTTCAGTCTTCTTCTTATTATAATGTTTTATATGGAACACAATTAATTTGTAAGATGAAGTCTGCAACTGGTACCACCTCATGAACATTTTGACAGTTAAATGTCTTTCAAGTTTACATTGCATGATCTCTGCACATTATTCGAAAAATGTACTAAATGACTAAGTAACTTTGCAGCTATTAGATTATGGATACAAGTCACATAGGTAACTAAAAAATACAACTATTTCTGTGTGTTGAACCTTTCGTTTCAGTGGCTCCTATTAAGATGATTGTTCTTATACTTTGAATGTTAATAAAAAACATATTGCTATTGGCACCTCATACGAACATCCAAAGAAGTCTAGTTTTAGGGATTGAGTTCTCAAAGGTTGCTACTCCATCCGTCCGAAAATAATGGTATCCCTTTTTTTTTTTGTAGAGATTAATGATTAGTTGGTTAGGATTGGTTTTTCTTCCTTATGCTTCATTGTTCTATTACTATAACTTATAACAAACTCAAGGAAACCTAACTTTCTTATCTTAGAGATATTATTAGTAATTCATGCAAAACTAACTTTTTACATAAGAAAGTGGACAATTATTTTGGAAATGAGGGAATAACTAGCAATGGTATTAGTGCAAGTTCTAAGTGGATGAAGCACAAGTCACATAAGAGGTATTGAGGAGCATTACCCGTTGTACGTGTGGTTGATAGGTCATTCACTATCTCTCATCCTAATATCTAACCTTGTTGAGTTCTCGTAAGGGTTCATATCAACACTACTCATCAGAAAGCAAGGAAATGCTTCTAATGCTACAGTTCAAGCTCCAAAAAGTCCCAAAGGAACCTTAATTTCTCAACTTCTAATCATTCTTATGTAGAAATTGTAACATTTAGGCAATTCTGAACTAACAATCAAACAGTATGATCTACTTCAGAAACCAAAAACCGAGCAGCTAGATGATCATTACCATGGTGTCCTTCAAATGCAGCTTTATGCAAAGCATCAAAACCGAACCGGTTCTTCTTGGAAACACTGTCCTTATCCGAATACTTCAACAGTTCCTTGACAACATCCAGATGTCCTCTCTCCGCCGCCGTGTACAGCGCCGTCTCCCCCAGCTCATTCACCTCATTCACAACCGACGCCCGAATTTCCGCAACCTCCGCATTGAACTCAGCTCCGCTCAGCGTCCCCACCATCTGCGTGTCG
>JAYMTA010003753.1:0-13694 GCA_036897625.1 Pelargonium cotyledonis | reverse complement strand
GTCGGGTCGGCAGTTGAGTGGTTTTGTTGGTGCTAGGTGGTTACGTGATGAGACACCGCATTGGGAGCCGGCGGTGCCGATGGAGGTGGGGGGACCGATTTCTGAAAAGTCTGTGAAGGAAACAGAGGAGGAGGCTGGAGCCACAATTGTAGATGGGAAGATGCGTCGAACTGACGGCAAAGAAGTGATGGGTGGAGTGGACGGGGAGAGTGCGGGCCTTGCTGCTGTGACCCGCCTGGGCGAATAGGTTGGGTAGGTTGCCGGAGCTTTAGTGCTCCGGGAAGGGACTATTAGTTAGCCTCGGAGGGGGCCTAAAATAGCCGGCTAGAGTCTCGAGTTAGGGCTTTAGTTTGTCAGTGGCTGATTTGCTATTGTTGTTTTGTGCGTTGTCCTTGTGGACGGGTTTGTCGTAATCAACGATTTAGGGTGCATGTTGGGTGTTTCTAATGTATTTCTGGTTTGAGTTTCAGTAGCTATACTGTAACTTGTTTATCATCAATAATAATCTCCGGATTGTTTCAAAAAAAAAATTCATTTACTTGTACCAAAAAAAATTCATTTACACGTCATGATATAAATACTTACTATCACATTCGAAGTGAAATCTAATACACATGCTCTGATTTTCACTTAATAGAGTATTTTAGTTGTAGAGTGTAGGGTAAGGTTCCAAGTTCTCGAAGTGAAGATTCAAACCCGTTGATAGTTGTTGGATCAAGGTTGTGCGTATTCCTTTGTTTTTTGATCGGCAATAGGTACTTAATATTCAAGTAAAGAAAATACAAGAATAAAAGTACAAAATAATTGGCTCATGCCAAAAAGACTCACAAAAGAAAGTCAAAAGGAAAAAAAAAAAAACAAAAACAAAATTGAGATGGATCGAGAGGCTGACTTCCATGACACAAGGACGAGCTAATAAATGAGGAGATGAGAAGGAGCGGCGATGACAACATAGGAGCTTGAGCTAAAAATTCGAGACATCGATTCTGAAAACTTCTATGATTATACACACTCAAATGCTCCATAGGGTGGCGAAGCAGATGATATACGCTATGAATTATCAAACTTCAGGGCATGCTCCTTCAAGAGGAGCGAAATACTATCGATTATGGTTTCTTCTGGACCATTAGCAACCGCTCCTAACTCTTTGCAAAAATTCCTAACTCACAATAGTGCGTATTCCTTTGTTGTTAGAATTTTAAGTCAAGTCTGTTGCGTTTTTTGACCCACGCACTGATTTTCATTTAACACAGTCATCTAACTGGAGAGTGTTGTGTAGATTCAAACCCTTTGATAGTTGTTGGATCAAGATCATACTTGTACCTTTGTTGTTAGAATTTTAAGTCGGGCTCTTGCTATACCTTTTTGACACACACGGGTTTTTACTCAACGAAAGTCCTCTAATAGTAGCGTGTAGGTTTAGGTTCCAACTTCCCCGAGTATAGATTCGAACTCATTGATAGTTGTTGGATCAAGACCGAGATGAGAGAAAATAAATAGCAAGTAAAAAAATAAAATATAGTATAATATTTGCATAAACCAACAAAAACCTAAACCAAGATCTCCATGATGTTGAAACTCTAGTGATACCATCATAAATTCTAAGCAAATATTGAAATATTGAGTTGCATTTCTTCTAGCACTGCATCATCTTCACCATTAATTTCTTCGAGTCTTCAAAAACTAAAAAGTTATGAAATCAAACGAGTCAGCAATCAATCGATGGAAGTCTGTTACATATAAAATAGCGTTTGAATTTTGTTGTTGAGGAATGAGAATCATCATCTCAAAACGTATACTTCAAAAGCTACCTGGAAACAAAAATATATTCAAGTCATTACTTACAGCACAGAAGGTGTGGTCCAAAGAGGAGCTGGATACGTGTTTCGAGAATATTCTCTACCAAAGATAGAATCGGATGATGAAATTCTCCAATATCTCTTATGTTGGTCGTAGACCCAATAGAACCTATACTCATTATCGAATAAGGTGTAGAATATGTTGTTGTACATGAAATGATTAGGTTCAAAAGTCTTAGTCGGGGGAGAAGTTACCTTGCAAGCAAACGAATAATTGTTACCAAGAAACAAGCGATAATCAACCAGTGAACAAACATGAGTCAATTCCTTTGTAAACAAATTTATTTGATAGATACTAAAATAGGCCCTCGGAGGACGACCTACAAGATAGCGTAGGACCACACAGAGCTCCCCTCCCAAGTCAACAAGATATTTTTGCGCATAGCGATGATTTGTACGAATATTTGAATCCTGATGATTTGTACAAATATTTGAACCCCAACCCGGAAACACACACATGTTATTCATCTCTAAGTCCATCTCGAAAAATTCTAGGATAGTATTTTCAGGAATTTGGTTTGCACTTAAAATTATAGTCGTGCGGGGAAGAGTTTGAATTTGAATTGAGAGCAAATTCATATCTTCGCCCCGAATTCCATATAAATTCCCTTGGTAGGAAATGACGTCACTCAAAATATCAGTACCTTGAACGCGGGACCACACATTGTCCCCACCAACTTTGGTAAAGGCTAATATGAAATTATTTTGTACGACTATTCTATTCAAGTTACTATCACGCATAACTGTCAAAACAACAAAACAATTATGAGGAGACTCGTTAGGATTCGTAGTCAAGAATGCCTTAACAATTTCCCGATCATGTATATCGGCACCGAGCGGGGGGAGGGCAATGGTGGCCCCGGAGAAGGGATTGAGGAGGCCGAATTGCAAATCACTAGTCCTAAAAGTGACCAACCACCCGAAAGAAAAGCCCCAACACCGCCTTCCGGCGGCCTCCGGTAGGTCAAACACAAATATTTCATTGGAGGGGAAGCTTCGAAAGGCGAGCTTGGAATTGAAATTGGGATTGATTCCAAACATATAAAAAGGTTTAACAAAATCGGATTTTTTTCTTGACATTGTAGAATTTAGTAGCAAAAAAATACCAACTGCGACACACAACACAGAACCTAACGTAATCTTCAATCAAATCGATTTTGTCAGCGAACAAATACAAGACATCACCTGGAATTGACGGCCAATCTGCTCCTCTTTTTGTTGATAACTTTTGTATTTTTCTTTTCCTAGGGACTTCCATTGTTTTCTAGGAATTGTACTTTTTTGTTAGTCAATCGATAGCTTTTGTACTTGTGAATTATAAGGAAAGATTGGTAAATTCTGATTTGCTGTAGCAATATTATGGTTTCCTATTTTTATTGTAATTTGTATTTTAATGTTGATCTTAACAAAAATCACTCTTTATATTAGACTTTTAATTGAGTTGAACCTCACAAACGAGCATTGATCGTCCAATGGCATAACTCGGGTTTAGTTTCTCATTGACAAATTCAACCAAAACATTAATTAATTGGCTTATTTTACACTACTTGAACCTAGGGCTGGGCATCGGTCCAGAACCAGATCGGACCAAAAGTTCCACAATTTTAGGACTAAAGACCAGACCGGTCATAATCAGCACATGGACTAGAAATGGACCGGACTGAATGATTTATAAAATTATGGACCGAGAACCGGACCGAATCCTCGGACTGATCCGGTACGGGCCATTTTTTGGTCTGCCCCAATTCATGCTCAATCCTAAGTGAACCTACATTTTGCGGGTTAAATGTTAGAGTATTTATATACAACAGATTTGAGACCGAATTGTCAGCTCTGTATTAAAATTTAGATTTAATCTTTACTTTTTTTTAAACCCCTGGCTGAGTGAAATTATTGTTTTACAACTTATATCAAGATTTCAACGTTAATAGTTATACAAAGAGGAAAAAAGTCAAATTCTAGCTAGCAAAGTTGGAACAAAACTAAAAAAGAAAATGAGAAGAATAACTAGCAGAGTTAGAAGGAAAAGAAAATTAATGAAATTAGGAAAAAGAAAAAAAAAATAACATCCTGAAGTCGAAATCTATAAAAGTTTGAAGTTTCCGGCGCTAGATTATACACAAGTTCGGTATGTGACATATCGCCCCGCAGTTTCACTTGGCCGGATTATCTTCACAACCTGTCCGAGCTTCAGTCCATAGTACCTTGCAGACGGATCAGCGAGTTGAATACGAGGCAGCTGAGCTCCATCAGTCCCCCGGGAGAAGGAAATAAACAAAGTCGAAGAATCAGAATGAATAAAATTTGCAAAACTAGATACAGAGTTTGCACGCATAATAGACGATGAAACCTTTATTATATACAAATATACAATGATCTTAAAGAAAATCACTCTAGGAATCCTACCATCAGGCCGAAAGGAGTAGTCCACAGATAACATGTGAATATTCTTGTACTACCTCTTGTTGGTCCCGAGGGACGGATGCTAGCAGTTAGTCAAAATATGGTTGTTGGTTCAAGGATACATTGGAGGCTAAGAAGAGGCAAAGAAAATGGCTCGAGCCAATGTTCAAGTATTGCACCAACGGATAAGATTAGGACTAAAGGCACAATCCGTGGATAGTAGGTGAATATTCATGTACTACCCTTTGTTAGTCCTGAGAGATAGAAGAGGTAACATGCCTATGTTAGCCAAAAGATGATAACTATTTTAAGGATCCAACTGATAAGGTTAGGTTGAAAAGCATAGTCCATGGATAATAGGTGAATATTCATATACTACTCCTCCTTGTTGTCCCGAGGGGCGGAGGAGGCTATGTTATCCGAAGGATGGTTATTGGTTCAAGGATATATGGTTCCCCACAGGGTAAAAAGGGACAGAGAAAATGACTTGAGTCAATGTTCGAGTATTGCTCCAACTGATAAGACTATGTCGAAAGGCATAGTCCATGAATAATATATAAGTGAATATTCTTGTACTACCCCTTGCTGGTCCCGAGGGACGGGGGAGGCTATGTGCCTATGTTAGCCAAACGATGGTTATTGTTTCAAGGATACAATTAGATCCCCAGGAGGGTAAAAAGGGACAAAGAAAACGACTCGAGCCAATGTTCAAATTGATCCAACAGATTGCAAGCAAATTCTTAAAAGTATTAAGTCATGTTTTCAAATAGTGAAAATTTCAATTAACAAAACTAGTAGTGATCAACACTAACCTGTGTTTCTTGCAAAGTGTATCTTTCCAGCAATGTCTTCTTTTCTTCATCTGAAAGCACCTGATGCTCAGGAACAAGAACATGCTGGCCAACACTGAATAATAATTCAGTCTCCTGTATCAATGGCGTCGAGAAAAAAGAAAGGAGAAATTCAATATCCTATGTAATAGCAAGTAACTAATTGTACCAAGAATACTAGGATTCACAAACACAGCTATGTTTCAAATATTACAAAACAAAATTGACTGCACCTGGAAAATCTCCATATGGAGTCCAAGTCCTTGTAATGAAATTGTATATTGCCTGGAAGCATAGGAGATGCTGTTTTGCACGACGAAGATTGCTCTGGATATTTTCTATGATCTCAAGCGCTCAGCAAAACCCTCCAATTTTTTTTACCGATCTTTTCTTTGGGAAAGAAAACAAAAATCTGGTACCCAATAATACAGTGGTAAGGTATATATCAAGATAGCATGAATGAGATTGTAAATGCATCTTTAAGAGAGCATTAAAAACATTTATGAACATATGCTTGCATAATGTATGGTTCAGCTACAGTAATAATGACCAAACTGCATAACAAAATTTGAGCTAAAGAAAGAGTAAGTAACCAGTAAAAATTGACATCATTGTAGTGATTTCTTGCCATGGAAAGATGGACAATCAACTCCGTAAAATTTTATTATCCAAATTAAGCTTAAGTTTGGAACCAGTAAAAGTTGGCATCATTGTAGTGTCTGGAACTTAAGTTTTGTTCAGTAATGGGAATGAGAACGAGATTCTCATTTTTCGTGTTTGGATGATGACTTTTCGGTAATGGGAATAGCTCTAGAATGAGAATTTATTGACTCTTTCCCATTCCAAATTTTATACCCACACTACGTCACTACCAAAGAGTGAATGGTATAACATGCTATGAGCCTATGACTACAAGCCAAGAAGCCTATCAAGCAATGGCATAAGACGGGACTGTACACCTAACATAGCCAAACACCGAAAATAGAAGTAGCAGTTCAAAAGAGAGCTAGCAACCAACAGGCACATATACTACATATGATCCTTCATGAAACTAACTTCACTTCATTTGTGAAAGTTCTTGATTCTCATTCTTGTTCCAAAACTTTTATCCAAACACTGGCTAAGAGTTAAAGGTGCAAAAATGCTCTGACTACGAGTCAATTGCATCTCGAGAAACTGCATAAGATGGGACTATATGCTAATACAGCCAAAACCCGAAAAAATAGAAGTTGCAGTTCAAAAGAGACCTAGCCACCAACAGGAGTATACACTACATATGATCTTTGCTTTGAAACAAACTTCACTTCATTTGTGAAAGTTCTTGGATTTGACAAGTACCCAATGGACCAGAACTCGATAAAATTTTCATACACAGAAACATAGAATGTTACAGATTCTTAATCAGGAAATGAAATTAACACTAAGAAGACGGTAAGGAACATAATTGATGATTAAAATTCATTGAACCTGCTACGACAAAACTATAATAGCATGATATATAAGTGTCAAGAACATGAAGGGACATAAATGAGACAACCAATATCTTACCTGATTAGAGCTGTCATTTCTCTTTGTTTTGTTGAACATGAGGTCTTCCCTATTGAGTCCCATGCCAAATTTATCAACGAACTCTGTCCTTGTCATGTTGATCTCAAAGTCAGTAACGAAGTAACCTCGATCCCTCAGCATTTCCATCAATGTTTTCCTGATTCTGAACAGTTTGGTGATTTGTTCTTCGGAAGTGGCCATCTCTTTCAAGACTAGCATTTGCAAGAATAATTGTCAACCAAGTAGCAATGAGATTTGAAAGCTAAGCACAGATTCAATCTCAACATATTGCTTTCAAGCAACAAAAATCATTATATTTTTGTTAAATTAGACAGATTCAATCTCACTATTTTGAATCCAAACAACAAATAAATATTTTTTCTATCAAATTAGACAGATTTAGTCACAATATATTGCTTTCAAACAACAACAAAGATTGTATTTCTGTTAAATTAGACAAATTCAATCTCAACATTTTGCTCCCAAACTACAAAAATTAATAGTTTTCTGTCAAATTATACAGATTCAATCTCAATTATTTGCTTTCTAATAACAAAAATCATTATATTTCAATCTCAGGGGATGATTTTTGGATTAAAAAAATGGTGATGGAAAATGAAAATTCCCCTATTTTGGGATAAAAATAAATCACTTTCAGCACTTCCATTATTCCATAGCTTTTAAGTGCTGCATCCAAGACTTTTCTTTACTAGAATTTACAAATTTAGCATCATCACCATTGAGAAATCAGAATTAAAATTAATTAACCAATTACCATAAATACACCAACCAAACAAGAAACAACTAAGACCAGTAAACCAACCTCTATTTATTAAAAGATCAACCAAACTTAGAACCCAAGAAATATGGTTAACAATATTTTTAAAAGCATCAATCTTTTAGCCCTAGACCTACGTACATTCCTGTTTGGTGCCCAAGAAACCCAAGAGAAAAGGAGGGAAATTTAAAAATCTTGGGATTTGTTGCAGCAACAATCCAAATTATTATACCTTCAAATCAAACCCAAAAACACTCAAAACAGGAGACAGAAACGAGGAAGATGAAGTTTAATGTTGCGATTTCGTTGGGGAATTTCATCGAACAGTTGGCGTGTAAAAATTTCTTCAACGACACTACGAAATTTACGAGAAATTTACGCAAATACCATGAGCGCACATACATGTATTGATCATATACAGTACGCATATACGCATTAAAGTCTCAAATTAGTACCTATCGAGACCTGGAATTTGTTGTTGTTAGTGGTTTTCGGCAACAATTTTCAGTAGTCTCTGCTTCTGGGTTCGTTTGATTTTCGCGGGATATTTATAGTAGAATTTGTGAGAGGTCTGGGATTAGGCGGCTAAAGTGTGGATCTTGTTTGGCTACGCGGTTTTTTACTAACACGAGCACATCTATTTAAACCTTCATAATTAGAGTTGACAATATAATCGAGTCGGGTTTGGAAGGTGTCAAATCGGGTTTTGTGTCAGGGTTGGTTGGGATTTCAAGTTATTCGGGTTATGAGCCTCTTGACGGGTCAGAGTCAGGTTGTGGGGTCGGTTTCAAGCATCGCAGGTTATGATTAGTTCTAGAAAGACCTAACATGCACCCAGGCTAGATGAGGTGCAAGTTTTAGATTGAAAATTAATGTAAAATATGTGAGTTTGTCCGACCTTACTTAAAAATTAATTAGACATACTTTATACGTGAAACTGTAAAATAAGGGTGAGGTTGAAAGTGTCCACGAGTTCAAATCTAAATTGCTGGTAATATTTGATTGTGACGGGCCAATTTATCTTTTCCATATATGTCTCATTCCAGTGACAAATTTAGATTTTTTATTTGTATGGGGTTTCGTTTTTCGTTTAAGCCTGAGCTCGAACAAACTTGACTTAATTCTAGCTCACGACTCGTTACTGACCCGACCTAATAATATTAGGACCGTTTAAGCATGAGCTCGTAGCGCATGACCGAGAATGTGTTTAGTAGAGATCGAACGCAAGAGCTTTTCCCACAACCTCGGCTAATTAGTACCATTAGCAACTCATATTTAACTTCTTCAGTGTCGGACAATTTTTAGAAAGGTAAAAATTCCATGTAATATAACAAACAAAACCATTTACATATAACATATAAAACAATACATTCTTTAGTAAAGAACAATAAAAGATTCAAAATACATAACAAGAGATCAAACCTATAGTTAAAAACCTTAGATCTGTCTATACTAACATTCCTCACAAACTACGTAGAATTTTTCTATGCTTCTTTCTTGTGCACAAGCCCTAAAAACTACTACTCTGCTACATAAGTAACAAGAAACATTTGGTGCTGATCTTGAAATCCTTTATGGTTTCCAATTTTACGTGCAGCTTTTGGATGAAAAATTTACCTCCGGCTCAGTTTTTCGTCGAGAAAACAGTATCTTTCATCGTTCTACGTGCGGTTCTTACATTTTTCCATGGCTCTTGGAGCTACAAGCGATACATAGAAGAAGAGAATAAGGATATGATGTTAGTATCGAACCGAGTAAATGCAATTCTAGTTTCTTTTTCGATTGATTACACGAATCTACGGTTTTTATTAGCTAATCGGATAAAAAAGAAAAAAAAAAGTTTCAAATCAGAAGTTTGTTTGGATAGCAAAGGCACATACCTAGCCCAATCGCATCTGAACTCTTCATAATCCGCATCCTCTTGCATGATTCTGTGAACATTCTGCAACGAGAACGAGTAACTAAATTAGTTCACAGTAGAAATTGCAACATATTGTCGAACTTTTTTATTTAACCGATCTCTTCATTTTGCAATCTTTCATATATGGTAAATCATGTCCTACAAATTTAGGGCTTTATGGCGCAAACACTAAAAATTTATCGAGACAGGGATGAAACTTACTCCCATGGAACGTCACCAACAAGCATCCAATCTCCATCTTTGTCTTCGTAGGTGAGAACATATTCAGAACCGTGAAGAAGATCCATCAATCTACTCTCACTCAACCCATCTCGGCTTGGGACTCCGTGAGAACCGCATTGCCCTGAGTCATCGATCCATTCGTAAAAAGAAATCAGTTCCATAACAAAAAGTATCAATACGAGAGAGATGCTTGATCACTAGGCACATAAGTACATGTATCAAGAAACATTATATGTTAGACACATACATAGGCAGTAATTGTATGCTAGCGGAAATTGAAAGACGGGTTCCAAAAGAGGTTACCAATTGTGAAGCATCTGAACATCTTTTCCAAGGCGGAAGAGAGATCTATATAGCTTCCGTACGTCGTTAGATCGACTTTCCTCAAGTATGGAGCGCCATCCATGCTAACCTTCACATACAAACATCCCGATCCTGATTTGCCTTCTGCGTCATCATCGTTCTTCTGAGGATGAGAAGCCATAGAGTTCTTCCGAAATGAACAAATTGGTGGCCATCCCACAACTTGTGCCCTATATCACAAACAATACACACAAACAAAATAAGGAACTTAAAGCCTTTTCCACAAAATATAAACATAAATACGTATTCAAACTTCTCTTCTTGACAAATTCATAAAATATCTTAAGCTCAATTATAGCTGTAACGTATAAGATATAATTGCCTAAACTTAGACCTTAAGCACACCTAATTTTTTTGGAAGCAAATACTAAGCAATCTTGCAAAACAGAAAATTTGTCTAAAACTTACAGATTAACACTCTAATTATCTATGTGCCCTACATTTTCTAATTTTTGCAAATTAACACCAAAATTTCAGTTCAGAAACAAGCATATAACTCAAAATTCAACAAGAACAAGGATAAAACAAACAAGAATATACCAAAATCACAGTCAATTTCTAATCATATTCAAACATTTCATGCCAAACATCATAAATCTACAGTTCTACACCAACCAACAAGATTAAAATTCTATTTTAGTAATAAAAAAAAAAGCACAAGAAGTTGAAGATTACTTTGCAGCAGGAGCAGAACTCTGAGTCTTCTTCTCAAGCACAGTCTTGGGGAGCTGAGAGACACCATCTTTTACCCTTGAATCCGGCACAACAATGGCCTTTCCGGCGAGGCTCTTGCCCAAATCAGCTTCAGATTCAAAAACCCAATTTCCAGAATCAATGTCTATGGCATCAGAAAAGCCTCTTTTGGCGCCAGCTGAGGCAGAGTTCTTGAAATTGAGCAGGTAACCGGTCCGGTCACCGCCTCTCTCCGGCGACTCAGAACCGGGTAAGCCCAGCCTCAGCTCGGTGGATTTGAAATTCAACCCACCATTCCTATCAGAGCTTCCCATGGAAGGAAGCTCTGATAGGCCTATGTAATCATGCTCTAAAGACACAGACATCAAAAGATTCAAAACCCAGCAACACGAACAAGAACTGGTTCTTCTTTATAGCTAAGCACAGATTCAAAACCCAGCAACAAGAACAAGAACAGAGTGGTGAGAATTGGAATGACCAAGGAGAAGGATCTTGGAGGTTATGGGATTGGTTGGTTTCTGTAGAAAAATTTCTCTGTGAATCAGTAAAGAGAAGCTAAATGTGAAGAAATGTGAAGCTTTTTTTGAGTCCCATATAAAGAGAAGCTCAAATGTGAAGCAAACGCAGAGTAAGAAAATAAAATAATTTGTTCTTTTTAGGATTTTTTTTTTCTTTCAAATATTCTTGTGCACCTATTTATCCGACAAGTCACAGAAAGTTGCCGACAAACTTTCCTATAATGCTCCTTTCTTTTGACAAAATATATATATTTTTCATTATAGTATATTTTGTGGATAATATTACACTGTTAAAAAACATATTGTCACATTAGATCTAACAATATGTGTGTAACACAGTACGAAATTAGTAAGTTTGAGTTGACATATTTTTAATTGTACTGTATTTGTGTTAATATTTTAAAATATATATTTATAATTAATTAGTTATATTATAACAGGCACAAATATTTAATATACTCACTTAAAAATATAACTATAAATGAATTATAATAATATGTCAAATGTGTGGATATTATTTGATTTTATTGGACAAAATATATTGAGTCGTGTTCGTGTCAATACGACTCATTTAGTTATTATATCAAAAGCGACGTGTTGATGTAACATCATGTTCAACACAACCAATATTCAACTCAACAAATTTGATGTATATTATTTGAGTATGTTCAATCTTTTGACACAATTCTCTAATATTGTTCTATGCTAAAATAAGACAAGGATGGGACGGCGTAACAGAGTTCCAAATTTTCTCGGATTTTCAGGGAAAATCGTGTGAAAAGAGGAGAATGCTGGAGGGTTTTGGAGGATGTGGTGTTTGGATGCTGAGAAAACATAATTAACTAGAAAATAAAGTTGAAATGCAAAATCCTAGAAAGCAGTTGAATTAAGGAAAGCTGACAGATTTGGAGGAAGGAAAATAGAGAAGTGACTCTGAATTATTATTACTTTTTGTTATTTATATATAATAATTCATCCGTCCCAAAATGAGTGTCTTATTTGTCAAAAAATTTTGTCTCAAAATGAGTGTCTTGTTTCTATTTATATGTTATTAGATTATTGTTTTTCTCATATTATCTTTTTCACTTATGCACATGGGGTGTATGTGAAAAAGTGAGGGCTATATTGAAAACACACTAAATTATCTTGTGATTCTTAATTTTTACAAAAAATAGAAACAAGGCACTCATTTTGAGACGGATGGAGTACTAAATATAAATAACACAGGCTGCGAGAGTGGGAAGAGCGCATGCGTTCAATCCCCACTCAACACACCACTGGGGAGAGGCTTAATCCTTAACTTGTGCCCTCGCCTCGAATGAGATTAGTTTGAATGTGGTAAAACGGCTTAAAGGTATCAACCGCCAATGGTACGGTTCCTCTCAGAAAACCCATGATTTAACCAAAAAAACTAGATACTTTCAAAAAAATAATGTAGTAATCTTTTTTTGAAGGAAAATAGTTTCATAATTTTATTGAAGTAAATATTCCAATTTATCCTCCAACTATGTATTTAATTTAGTTTCATTTTAAATTAGCATTCGAATGTAAAATATGATAAAATAGATGAAAATTCACGTTATAAAATCGAAAATTTAGACTTAAGTTCACAAATACCTAAACTCGTTCATAACTTATGAGTCAAGTTTGGTAAACATGCATGAATTTTACAATTTACAACTTGCACATCTTTGGGTCGGGGCGTGTTAATTCACCCCCAAACCCAAAAACCAACCCGAGACCTGAATTACCATCTCCAGTGAGGGTAAAATTTGTGGAGGGCAATATGGTAATTACACAAAAGGAAAAGAAATAAAAAGAGTCAATAATAGACACCATCAAATGAATAAAGTGTTGCACGGTTTAAGAGAAGTCCACGCAAAAAAAATGGGTATTTGGGAGACACAACAGCGTAATGTTGTGAAGTGGATTTGGCATTGCCTTAAACTACAAAAATACGCAAATAAAATCCAAGTCTTAATTTTAGGCTTCTATTTTTTCTCCAAAGAAAATCAAATACATGAAATGTGTTGTACTTGAAAAAATTAACACAATATTTTTAATTTTCAAACTTATATTATGCTATAGAGCTGAAAATTCGGATAAAATTTGGGTCAAACTTTTAGTATAAAAGATCCAGCTCAAAGTCAGTCCGAAAATGAGAGTTTTATAAGTACTACTAAATAATCATATGTAAAATGTAAACATTTTTAGTTATACAAAGTGTAATTTATTTCGAAACATATCTAATAAATTACGTCATCCACGTTACTAGAAAAACTGGTATATGAAAACTTAAATGACACTTTCATAAATAAATATATAGGATAAAATGTAAATCAGTTAATTGATATAAAGTTGTATCAATTGCAACTTAACAAAATTAAAAATGTGATGAGACCTCATTTAAAACCACTTATACCTACCCAAGTGAATTTGTGGGAGCGGAGCGGCCCATCTAGATTCATGATTTTAAATGAGATGTAATCATCTTATTAGTTTAACTAATGTAACTTTATATCAGTCAACTGATATACATTATGCCATATATATATATAT
>JAYMTA010003752.1:0-13700 GCA_036897625.1 Pelargonium cotyledonis | reverse complement strand
CGCACCTGGGGC
This sequence comes from Pelargonium cotyledonis, assembly GCA_036897625.1. Classification (NCBI taxonomy): domain Eukaryota; kingdom Viridiplantae; phylum Streptophyta; class Magnoliopsida; order Geraniales; family Geraniaceae; genus Pelargonium; species Pelargonium cotyledonis. Next base: position 13,688 of record JAYMTA010003752.1, on the reverse strand, counting down.
GCCCTCCCCCCTCCATCTCCCCCGTCCCCACCCTACCATACCTGCACCCCCCTACCCCCTCCGCCGCCACCCCCCTCTCCCAAACCTTCTCTGATTTGCCCCATCCCCTCGCCTACACCTCTCTTCCCAAGCCCAATACCCACTCCCGTCGCCGTTCCCATCAACTGACCTGCACCGCTCGCTGGGATCGCCGGCCGACTACTCGCATCGTCTCCCTTCCCGCAACTAGTTGCCGCCGCCGCCATGGATAACACAGAAGCACCGTGAAAACGAAGCTGATTTTCACGCAGAGGACAAAAAGGAAACTGTGATAGTACTCCACCCCTCTTCCTTCCTTATATGCCGGCCCACACCCCCACAAACTAGGAAACCCTAGTAGTAACACCAGAAATCCTAACTCCTTAAAAACTCTAAAGGTTTTATTTTTCATGCTGAGCCAGACCATTTTGGACGCAGAGATTTATGACAATGAGACTTGTTGTGACTCAAAATATTATATTTGTAAGAGCATATACAAAGTTGTTCCAAACCAACACTATATAATTTTTAATCATCATTATGTATGTTTATAAAACTAGTAAAATAATAATTTTACATCCACCTTCATAACTAATATAAAAACAGAAATAAACCAATTATAGAAATGGAGACAAAAAGAAAACAACATTCACTGTCTAATAAAATCAGTCACTCTCACTACTGTAGTGAGATTAGTGTCATATTTAATTTGCACAACTATTACTTTTTTTCATATAAAAAAAACTACTGTATCACTTATTTAACATGCACGTGGTTATTTAGTAGGTTATGTCAAATGATTTAATCCTCCAGATTTCTTTTAAAATTTTGGATTCAAATTTTTCTTTTAACAGTGTTATATGAATGAGTTATTTGAGTTTAAAAATAAGAACTACCTCATGTTGTGACGGTATGAAGTGAGTTATTTGAACTTGAAGGGGGAGCTACATCATATTGTATAGCTCAATTGATTAAAAAAAAAAAGTTTTTATCATCATTAAGCAATTGGTTTTAAGCATTTCTATATATAAGGACGCCAAACAAGTTATCTCATATCTAAAGTCAAGACTCGTGATAAATAGTATTTATTCCTTCATTATAGAGTGTCATCCTCTTAGGTTGATTAGTGCTTTCGACTTTCAAGAACATGTTTTCTTTTGTGAAGCGATTTGTAAGTGTAGTGTCTAGTTTTCTAGCTATGACCTCACATCGGTTAGGATTTTTTATTTATTATTTTCTTTGAAGGCATAAGGGCATGTTTGGTTGTTGGCTTTTTATTTAGTAAGGAGGGTAAATGGTCATTTTATCTTTGACACATTTAAAGATATCCAATAGTTAGAAACGATACTTGAAAATAAATATAATTAAAAAATGTATACTCGAAGGATATGTGTAATTATCTCTAAAAAAAATAACCATTTAGTCATGTGACATTATTTAAATAAATAGTAGAATATACACACTAAGTCAAAGTCAATAGGACTAAGGTATCGTTTGATACTCCGATTCTACATGGGAAAGTGACAAAGTCAAATGTAAAGTACATTTTACTGTGTTTGGGTAAAATTTGTCAAATGAGAGAGAATGAAAAATAAAGATTCCTGTAATCCAAAATCCTTCATATATGCTGGAAAGAGAATACCATATAATAAGTAGTATTTGTGATTCATGCCAACTTTCTTTGTCTCCCGATTCCTAAATGACATTTATATCCCGACTTTTATTTTTTATCTACCTATATTGCCATTGTTAATTCATGTATTTACAAGTTTATGACATTGATCATAATAACTAAAATATCCTTAATTCTTTTCTCATATTATTGTAATGTTCATTATGTTTCTAATATTTAATTTAAAAATATTTAATTTTATTTGTACATCATTTTCATATAATTAAATTATACTACTATGAAAATATAAAACTTTTATTACCACAAATATGTACATGATATTTAAAAAGCATAAAATTAATATTTTATTTTATTTTAACAATTTTTTAACTTTCAATACATAAAATTTAAATATAATATTTTAAATTTATTTTTAATATATAATACATTATTCTTAACTTTACGAGAATATATATTCCTCTATCCTAAATTCATGTAATTCGGATTCCCCATACAAACGATACCTAAAAGTAAAAGCAATCAGTGGATGTGATCGAGAGAGTAAAAATGATAGCGATAGATCACTTGCAGAGAATCATTTGCTCTCCTCTTCGTCTATACTTTTACGAGGACCTTCGATTTGTGAACATCAGTAGTATCAAGTACTTGTAGTTGAGCTAAAGCTCCAGTTCTGTCTCCAACATTCAAAACCCTAGCTTCTTGTGATTGCAAATTCAACGCTTGAAATGGGCTCGGAAGGATCCAGAGTTGTCGGTTAGCTTTCTTGACTGAATTTGATCTTCATTTACGGTTTCGTTTTTCGATATTGTTCTTCTCGATTTTTCTGCGAATTCGTCTGTTCTGATTTCCATTTTTGTTCTTAAATTAGGTATTTTTTGTTGTTGTTGTTTCTTAGGGATTTGAGTTGAGAATGTTTGACATTAGCTTATGAGCTCGATCGTTGCTTTTTTCTTGTTTGATTTGAGGGAGAAGGTAATTAGGTTTGACATGATTCGTCGATTTTAGGTTCTGGGATTGAATTTACAGGTTAGGGTTAATGGGTTGGCTGCTAGAAGTTGGCTCTGAAAAAAAAAAGATTTTGATGGTTGATTGGTATATTTGTATCCACACATTGCCACCAGAATAATTGCTTAGGCTGTGTTTGTTTTAGTGTGTAATGGAATGTTCCTATTTTTGTATGGATTTGATTATGTGTTTGCTACAGTGCTGTGTTGAATACGCAGCGGCAGCAAAGATATTCATAAACAAGCTTACAGTCTAAATTGTATTAAAAAGAGGAGACAAAAGGAAACCCTTTTGCAAATTATAAGAGAGAAGCCGGCCCTTTTGTTTTTACTCTTTCATTGTGTTATTGAGGTTGTTATGCTTCGCTGACAAGGAGTCTGGTCAAAATGTGGTAATGTTGTATGCTTGGTCTTTGGAGAATTGTAATAAATAAAATAACTGCCTTGGTGGTTGTGTTGAATGAATAAGGATTATTTTGGCTGTGATAATGATTTTAACCCAAGGTCATTCCTTTTTTTTTTTTGAGAAATAACCCATAGATTATTATTGATGAAAAAACAAGTTCCAGTATAGTTACTGAAACTCAAACCAGACATACATTAGGGCCACCCAATATGCACCCTAAATCGCTGATTAAAAACCCGTCCACAAGGACACCAAATGAAAACACTACCAAAAATAGCAAAACAGCATTCTGTCAAACTAAAGCCCTAACGCGAAGCCCCAGCCGGCTATTTAAGGCCACTCCCGAGGCTATACACTAGCCCCCACCCGAAGCCAGCAGCTCCGGCCAACTCCCGGAACTACTCGCCATGGCAGGCCACCACAACACGGCCCGCAATCCCCAAACCTGTTCCATTCGGCTCTTCACTGCCCACCACCTCCTCCCCCTCAGCCTCCTCCCCCGGCAGCTCCACCACCACACCTTTCCCCCCTCCCTCACAACCTCTGGAGCTTCAGAAAGGAGAAGCTCAAAAGCCAATTTTTTTTCTTGAAAAGCATAAACTAAAGAAAACAGGCTTCTTGAGTTGCCACAATTTCTCTTCCAAGTTTCGATTCTATGCTATCCATCACATCCCGGGAAGATAAATCTGCAATCTTTTGTGGGAATAGTTTTGATCTTCCTGTAAAATAAGGAAGGATGTCAACAGATATTTTTTGTCTCTTTGTAGAGCTGTTTTGAAACAGAGATTTGAAGTGGGGCAGAACCGTAATTCTTGTGTGAATTGGTGTATTTGTTTTTTTTGTAGTTCTTAAACTTAAAGAATTGTAATTCTCTTTTTATGAAATTAGTACTCCCTCCGTCCCAAAATGAGTCCTGTTTCTCTTGCATTTTTGTCCCAAAATGAGTGTCTTGTTTCTTTTTCTAGTAAGGTAGTTATGCATGAATTGTCAATAATACCCTTATAAAAAGTTAGTTAGAATCTTTCAACACATGATCATGAGAATACTATAGTAAACATACTACACTAATTGATTTCTCCTTAATTTTTTTCAAAATAGAAAGGAAGACACTCATTTTCGGACGGATGGAATATTTACTGTTTAGTAAGAAAGACTTGATTATCCAAATCTCATACATATTGGTGAACTGGAAGAATTATTTATTTACACTGGAAGTGCTATTAGCTGATTCAATTATACTGAAAGTAAATTTCTTGTCATGATTAATTGATGAATTTGAAATGTGTACCTGCATACTTTGTAATTTTACATCTGTAATTTTTGGTCCTTTGCAGTTCCAAGGAATTTCAGATTACTGGAAGAGCTTGAGAGGGGTGAAAAAGGAATTGGAGATGGAACTGTTAGCTATGGGATGGATGATGCTGATGATATATTTATGCAATCATGGACAGGGACTATCATTGGCCCTCCAAATGTATGCCTTCATTTATTTTTTTTTAATGGGAATTTGAATATAAGTTTAGGTCTTTAGGAGCTAAATATCTAGGAAACTATGTATTTTCTTCATTAACATCATCATTAGTTAAGAACTGTGAATGCCATCAAAAGTTACTAGTCAATTTAGCCTGTGTAACAACTTTATTTCCTTTTGAACTTGTATATCAGGCTATGTTGACCAGAAACTTCAGATGTAAATTTGCAGTTCTCAAGTAGTGGAAACTTAAATTGTGCTAATAGTAAAAATTCTGGTTGTAGCAAAAGGCTGTACAGTCCCAAATATTGGTTTCGAGCCTTTCTTATATCCTTCTCTTGTTTGCATTTTTCCATTTTGTGCGTATGTGTGTGGATGGTTTCATAAGGCGAGAAAAAGTGAGCAACGGACTTTCCAGCTTACATTTCCTTCTCTCTGTACTCTGTCCATGTTATATGAGTGTGTATATTGATATGAACCAGGTAGTGAATGCTAGAGTTTTTTCACAATGAAAGAAGTAAACTTAGGAGTGGTTGTCACTTAAGCATGATTATGCGAATCAATTGAAGTCTGTATATGGCTGCTGGAAAGAGAGTCAAAATCTGATCAGTTAATGCATCTATTGCTCAGTAAAACTCATACCACTCCTAATGCGTAAATGGCATGGCGTGAGCACATGAAAATTCTTTGACCAGTTATAATGTACAACTTGGGATCATTTTTGTGGAGGAGAAAACTTACATCTTGTGTTGCTTGCCAGACTGTTCATGAAGGACGTATATACCAGTTGAAATTGTTCTGTGGCCAGGAGTATCCAGAATGTCCACCGACTGTAAGGTTCCAGACCCGAATAAACATGACAAGTGTCAATCAGGAAACTGGAGTGGTAGGTTGCTCTCTAATGCATTATATGCAGTTTTTTGGTTTAAAAGAAGAAAAAGGGTAAGCTTATGAAAGGCTGGATTTTTCAGGTAGAACCAAGTCTTTTCCCCATGCTTGCTAACTGGCAGAGAGAGTATACAATGGAAGACGTATTGACTCAATTGAAGAAAGATATGATGTCACCTCAAAACCGGAAGCTGGCACAGCCGCCAGAAGGTTCGATTTACTTCTAACTATTCCTTAAAGATTGAGTAGACAGCGATGTCTTTTCACATTTAGAAGTTTCTTGCCGTTTTCAACTTGTCATTAATGTGGAATGTTTGGTTCAGGGGACAGACATCTCACAGGTGGTGTGGGGTTCTGTTTATGAAAATTAAACTATGATAATATAGTAGATGGACTAAAAAATACAAGATGAGATGTGTTCAAACCTTGCGTGATTTCCTCATCAAACTAATGTTACTTGAACTAGCTGCATTTTTCTATTAAATCTCAATCTCACCTATCTCGGAGTTCTATGTTCAATCTATAATTTTATTGGCTACCCGAATGCAAGATATCCCAAGATGCTTAAAATAGCTGTTTAAATTGGACACATATCACATGTGTCCACAAATTTGTAATGGATTGTATTTTATAATTTATCTAGCTTCTGCCACTTGTTTCTTTATATGGATATTGGAGCATCTTTTTGGCATGAGAAGCAATAAATAGGATGTTGATTACTGTCGTATTTGATTACAATACTGATAATATAGGAACTTGACAGATAATTATAGGATGATTATTTTTATGTTATATGTTTAAGAAATACATGCAAGCTTTGTTGTTAAATATATATTTTTATCCCTACCTTTACAGGTAATGAAGAGGCCAGAGTGGATCAAAAGGGGCTAGTGATGAGGTGTTGCATTGTGTAAGCTTTGGTTGAAATGTGAGTATCTATCTCTATATACCTTGTATAGAAAGATCTTTGGTGCTACAACACTAGTGCCCTCTGATACAATTATCATATATAATAACACACTGTTCTCTAATGTATTTGTACTCTTAAATCTTCATATATTGAGTCTTGCATTGACATGAATGTTTAATAATTATAATTCTGTATTATGCAAAATTAAATTGAATAATATGGTGACTTGTATACTTGGAAACCGCCTAAACAAAATACGAACTCTTGCTTCTATTTCGCTGTTGTGTTTTTCTAGCCCTTTCCTTTTCTAAATCCTCCTTTGCGTTGGGATTGTCTAAGATTTTATTCCTTATCAGTGAAGATGGTTTCAAAACTACCAATTGAAACCAACCCTTCAACTAACTTGCTTAGGATGCAAGATACAGAAATTACCTTGAAATGAAAAATCTATCTTGGCACTGAAAAGCTTTATATTTTGAATTCCTTTGCCTTGTTATGTTTTGCCTCCTATAATGTACATGCACTATGGTTTTTGGCGATTAGCGTCGCTTTCGGCTGAGTTTGAGTAACCTAAGCTGAGATTGTCAAACGATGTTTGTCAGCTTTTGGGTATCGAGAGTATAGTCTCAGCCACTTTCTGAAACGATTCCTTTCTTCTAGAATGTACATGACTTTCTCGGGTCTTTTTACCTTACTAGTCAATTTTGTTTAGGGGTGTGGTTGAAGCTACAAGGCGGCTATAAGACATAGCCTACCTCTAGGACTATCTTGTCTCGTGCAACTTCTAAGATCCTTAACTAATATGAAGTGTGCACTGCAGTTCTTGCTGTCTCCTATTGACCTGCCTCTTGAATCCATTACAAATTGTGAAATGTCTCTTTTGTGTGCATTCTGGTACTTGTAAGTTCATGTGCTTTTCAGCACGAGGACTTGATAAACAAATGTAGATATAGTATTTATCGTACTGATAAAGTACATCAATAATTGTCCGTAAATCTAGTTTTTGCTACGATAAATGTGTGTAAGAAAAGTATATGTAAAACACATGACCTAATAGTGTATGATAAAAATTCGTCTTAAATGAGAGTAACTTATCATTTAAAGTCATTTTTATGCATTTTCTATCATTCCAAAGTCCTCATCGTCATGATCAACTAAGTGTACACTTTCACTAATGTGACTTTTTTTCAATATTTATTTGTTGGCCTCTTCCTAACGCTTAAGCTAGTTAAACATACTGATGACGTGAACCAAAATATTTTCATTCTTGAATTTTGCAAACTTAAGTGCACATAATAGCACGATAACAAAAAAACTTCTGAAGAATAAATTGAAAGTAAATAATAATTTTGCAACTAAAACTTCTGAAGTATAGTTTGAAATTGAAAGTAAATAATCGACTTTAAACCAATATTTTATAATGGAATTTGTAAACTTTGGTTTTAATTTGGCCTACACTGATATGTAAATAATTAAAATGTATTATGATTAGTTGGTGAAATGCAAAAAAAGAGGCCAAAAGTAGCAGAAAAGCAAGTAATGTAATGGCATACAATATGTTGCTGTTAAGCATTACCAAAAGCAAAAGTGAAGAAAACAAATACCTGTGTTTCTTTTCAGTCTCATGTTCACATTGACCTTATTATCACTACACAAGCAAGGAATTGTAGACAATTTTAGAAAAAACAACAAACTAACTGCTGATAATACAATACTGATTAATATCATTACCTATTTTTTAAAATTAAATTACAGGCAGAATCTTTGAACAATTTGAATCTGCTTAGAGTTAGTGCTTAATTAAATTAATTTATAGCCACCCACACAAAAATTTGGGTTGTTGAACATAACATGTAGAGATCAGTAACATGAAATTATAAATAAATATAACTGCACATGTTTGATAATATTTAAAATAACATAAAGATTTTAGTATTTTACCTTCTTCTGTCTGACAAGGCAAGTAGCAATTGTACACCACTTTGTAAATATTTATTATGGGTAAAATGTATATCAGTTGCAATTTAAGAAGTCAATGAGGTGATGACATCTCATTTAAAATCACTTATAGCCATCTAAGTGAGTTTGTGGGAGCGGAGCGACCCGTCCGGATCCATGATTTTAAATGAGGTGTCATCATCTTATTGATTTAATTGATATAACTTTATATCAGTTAACTGATATATATTAAACCCATTTATTATTTTTAAAGACTCGCATACATACTTATGATAATATGACTCGTTTGTCTTAATTTTTAAAACAGGTTTGTGGAGTTTATTTATTTATTCTTTTTATCAGGACATCTCAAAAGAAGCATCACATAATTCATAAACTCCACCCCACAAATATCATCTTATACATGCATACACTCTAGATTCTACACCACAAATCTCACACAATGCCTTCCACGAAGAGACTTGAATTTGAAATCTCACAATTCCTTCCACGAAGAGACTTTATTGTAGAGTTTATTATTTTTCTTACATGTAACTCGAAATTTCATTAACAACAAATGGAAACAGTACAACCAAAACTTGACATAACCAAAACTAAACTAATCTTCAACCTAAAGAAAACCGAAACTAAAGAATAATCAAAAGACCTTCCAACTCTCAAAACCTGAAACCTCGAACCAAAAAAAAGAGCACTCTTTTGATTAGAACACTAACAAAAAAAATCAAATTAGAGACACTGAAAAATCCTTCCCCGATATGTCGATCAACTTCACCAATCTGACGGATGACCACAAGCAGGCAAAGTTTCTTTTCTAAACACTATTTTATTGTTCAAGCGTTCTTTAAGCCTTTAAAAGAAATGATTTCAGCACTTTTATGTATAAAAAATAAATGTGCAATTAATAGTTAAGATATTAAGAATAATTATCATATAGATCCCAACAATTTCACATATGATAATGGTGTAATGGTCCTTATATTATGCTGTTTTTCACTAGTTATTCAAACAGAACTTGGAGTTAAAGTTAAAGCTTGGAACACTTTATGAAGAAGTAGAGAAAGAATTAGAAGCTACTTTTCATAGAAGCAACTTTTCATAGAAGCAACTAGAAAAACCTGAAAGTGAATTAAAATATTTATAAATAATAATAATAACCTCCATAATTTGTTATCTATTAACAAAACAGCATCCATTATAGGACCATACAGTGTGTAAACACATCAATTACAAATAATTTATTATTTTACAGAATCTGCCATTCATTTTCATGGAGTTTGTTTCGTTAAATACACCGGTTATCATCTTCAACAGACAGTTACTAAAAAAACAAAAACAAAAACCAGAATCACCAACAAAACAGAGTACTCTGTTTTCACCACCTTCTTCTTCTTATAAACCCTTTCGTCGACTCTGTTCCATTTCTCACTCCAAAACCCATCCTCGATCCTCCTCACCGAAAACCCACTTCGCTCCCATGGCCCTTTCTAAGAATCACAAAGGTAAGCTTCACCGATGGCCACAGAAACAGTCTTTTCAACGAAAAATGTAATTTTGTTTTTGTTTGTGGATGTTCAGGAAACGCCATTTTTGTACCCAACGAGCACGACGCTCTTCAGAGGCACGTTGCTTTCTTCGACCGGAACCACGACGGCGTCATCTATCCATGGGAGACATTTCAAGGTCTCACCTTTACTCGATTTTGAGTTCGATTTTCTTAAAAATTGGATTCGGAGCAACTGGGTTTTTGTGATTTTCACGGTGGGTTTTGGAATTTGGGTACAGGGTTTCGAGCAATTGGGTGTGGCATCGCCTTGTCGTTGTTCGGTGCCATCTTCATCAACATTGGTCTCAGTGGCAAAACTCGTTCCGTACGTCTCTTTCTCTGGATCTGATTATTTTATTAGTGGGTTTTGTTTTTCAAAACATGGGTTTTAGTGCTAGTGACTCATGAAAGATTAAAGTATTGGTTAATGGTTATTAATCAACTAATAACAATTAAAATAAATAATAGATGATTAACTATTTAACTGTTGATATATAATTACTAGTTTCAATTAGATCTTAGGTGGCTTATAGAATCTAAACACGTTCTTGTTCAGTTAAATAGCTAGGTTAAGTGCCTAATTTACTTGCTTGATACGAGTTGTTGTTAATCCAAATAGTGATCATATTGATTAATTCACTGTTAATGGTTGAGTCAAGAATCGAGGATGTTTGTGTAGTTAAGATGATTAGATTTGTGGTTAGATAATATTTGCTTTTACAGTGAAACAAATATCATATATTGGCTTGTGGTTGATGGATCCTGAAATTATAATTCATTTGTCCTTAATCCACTGAAAAAAATGATTGTTGTGTGGCGTTACTCTTATACAGCTAGCCCTCTTCTACGAGCAATTTCCAGGAAACTCGTGTGAGAATGTGACTTGGGATGATGTTTGTACATGATTATAGATAAATTTGTCATTTTGTGTTTTACAATGGTTCTCTTTGGGATCGAAGAACCTCATGTCCTTACACCTCTTTTTGTTTGAAACCCGAGTAAGTGTTGCCTTGCTTTGTCCATCGGCACTACATTTCAGTTGCTGGCTTTTTAGCATAGTGTTATTGTTGAAATCTTGAAAAGATGCTAGTTGTAGGTTGATATATGTAACAATGTAAAATCGTTTATAAATGAGACATTTATTTGTAAAATCATTAAAAACTTTCACTTATGCTTGGTTACTACTGTTTAGAAGCCAACCATAAAGAGAAAGACGGTAGATTAGAAGTTTCAAATAATGTGCATATACTGATAAAATACGCATGATTTGGATAATACCAGATTTGTTGCTGTGGCTTTTGAGTTTGTTTTTCATGTTTGAGTAATTGCCTTTAACAAATTACAAGGCCTGAATTTCAGTTCCGGTCCTCTGATTGCTTATTTGTTGCACTGTTTCGTGTTTTCTCTTTACATTTTGTCAATTAACTTAACAATTGCCAAATATATTTTTATAAGCTGATACATGTAGTCTGGTTTTGACATGGTGCATGCAGGGAAAATATCCGAGGTTGCTTTTCCCCATAGAGGTCAGTAACATCCATAAGGCTAAACATGGTAGTGACTCTGGTGTCTATGACAGCGAAGGAAGGTATGTTTTATCTTCTTGGTATCGTGTGGTCTCACTTGGCATGAACAAAAACAATTTGAAAACTCAATCCTCTATGGATAAGCTAGAATTTTTTCCATTTGGGTGATCTGTTTATTCATTTTCTGGTCCTGTAGATTTGTTCCTGCAAAATTTGAGGAGCTTTTCGCCAAGCACGCTCATACACATCACAATGCTTTGACATCTGATGAAGTGATGGGAATGCTTAAAGCTAACAGAGAACCGAAAGACTACAAAGGATGGTTAGTACACATCTCTCTCATGCCCAATTCAGATCCTAAAACCAACGCATAAACACTATGATTACTTGTTGCAATGCAGGGTCGCGGCTTATTCAGAATGGAAAATCCTGTATATACTATGCAAGGACAAGAACGGGTTATTGCACAAAGATACGGTTAGAGGCGTTTATGATGGAGGCCTATTTGAGAAGATGGAGAAGGAGAGATTGGCATCTCTAAAGAAAGACTAAACTATATGTCGATCATGGATTTAGTTTATATTATAACATTGTTGGCAGTTTTAAATTGCTATTTCTTGATTATGTACAAAATAATATAGACTTGTACGTAAATGAAGTCTGTATGAAGCAAATAAAAACACGAACGATAGAATCATCGCCTGTGTATTAGAAGTTGATCAATGTTTGAGAAGGTGAATTGACATTTGTCTCGTTGAGAATGTGAATTTACATCCGTCTTTCTGATCGTTAGAAGTTTGTTTTACTAATTTCGATCTCTATTACAGGGAAGATTTGTTTCTGGTATTGTTACGTGCAATGCAAGTTTAATATGTGTCTCTCAACAGTTAATTTGGTCATTTGCTACAACTCAATAACTAATGTTCATTTTGAATCACATGATGAAGAGATTTGGCTTTTAAAATAAGAATAGAAATGATTGTGTCCATGGATATGCTGCCCGGCCCATTAATTAGTCCAAAGTCCAAATGGGCTTCCTCAATCAGGAACGAAAATATTCAATCCTTCTCCGAGATTTTATCGAAATGCTAGGATGAGAATGATTTTTGGTCTTGCCTTATCATTTTCTTGACCTGTGCGTTTCAGATTTGGAAGACCAGGAATAAATTGGTTATTGAAGGGACGCAGCAGAATTAATGGATCTCTATTGTCGAGTCGAGTCGAATCGGTGAAATCCCAGGTTCCAATCGCCACCAAAGCAACTAAGCTAAGATTATAGTTGGATCATAGAGTAGCTCCGGCTACTAGTGGAGTTCGGGTAGACGACGTCCAATTTTCAGTTTGTTATTTGTTGTGATGGGGCTACCTCTTATGGGGGTGGGAGCTTCATGACAGAAGAAAAAAAGTCATTGCCAAGTTATGTAGCCCCGTTGTCGCGGCGAATGCACATCAGGCTGAGCTACAAGCCATTTTATCTGCTCTTAAGTTCCTTTACTACATTGGTTTCTCCAATTGTGCCATCTTGTGTGACTCGTTATCAGTATGCATGAATATATATTTCTCGGCTGCGTTTTGACGATACAGATGTTTGGGCAACTGAGGAAGACGTCCGTAGTTTAATGCTTTATTTAGATAGGAACAACCAGACGGGTTGTGCCTAGGGCTCATAATCTAGTTCAGCTAGGTTGGAATGTTTTTTTAGGCATGCATGAGAATTAGAGTACCCAATAATTCATATAATTGATGTCCCAATGTCCCATGACTCACGATAGACCAATAATAAATTAACTAGGAAGTGGTAGTAAGTAGCACCAAATTCTTGTCAAATATCTTTTTTCTCATATGTATCCAAATATAATAATATTGTTAACACAAAGTTGGATCCACATACATTTAAATTGCACATATAATCTACTCTTTTTGTGCTATGGTTGTTTTTTCTTATCCTCCCTTCCTTTTGCTTCTTAGTGCTCTAATTATTGGATCCCTTCATGACGATAGCAATTTTATTTTTCATTTCGTTTTCTTTTCACCAACTCGAACATTATTATTTTCATATAATCAAACTATACAAATTGAAAAAAATATATATGTAGAAATTGGAATCTGCTGTCCATAGTTTAATGGACCGTTAGCTCCTATAATAAAGCTGTTTCCAAATGTTTTTCAAATTTTGGTTATTATTTGTTGCTATCCTGGATAGAAAATGAGTATTCTATTTGTCTGTCCAAAAATGAGTGTCTTGTTTTTATTTTTATGTTATTATATTATTATTTTTTCTCATATTATTCTTATCACTTATGCCCATGGGCCGTAGGTGGAAAAGTGAT
>JAYMTA010003751.1:0-13700 GCA_036897625.1 Pelargonium cotyledonis | reverse complement strand
GCATTGATGGACACGTGCTTCAACGACCCGATTAACTTTGTTATTTCCTCGTTAGTAACATCTATATCTAATACCCATCCTATATCTTTCAACACCAATTTCCAACATTTGGATTGCTATCTTGACGTGGGCAAATCATCCATTCCAAGTTAGCCTATGAAACCTGCTTATAAACTATACAAAGTAACGTCAAGTGAGTCATGCCATTGCAATTTTAATGACATCCATCTGAATATCGATAAAAAAATATATATTTATAGCTTCCATAACACAAAACACTTCATGTAGTTGCATAACAGCCAGAGGTCATAGTTGATATAATCACAAACAAGATTACAAGTTAATGAATTCCAAAACACCGTCTACTCTAATGTCATACATACAAGAATTGTTCCCCAAATGTGGAGCAAAAACGACTCTGATTATTCTTACCCTTTTTCCGTCACTATGTTCATGACACATAAGCAAGCGGACATTCACACAATTTGACCACGTCATTCCTAGACATGGAATGCCATTACGGCCACTACTTAACATTGGATGGAAATTCCCAACACGCATACTACTGTGATGAACGTCGCCAGCAACTTCATTTGTAACCAGAACTAGCAAGTTGTGTTTAACAGCGACGGACCTCAACTTAGAAGCTATTTCAACAAACAAGGATGATCTTTTACTCATCTCGGCGCCTGTACTACTAAACTGAGTTCTAAACATAGAAGTAATTGAATCAATAACAATTAACTTCAACGGAAAAGACCCTTCTAATCTCTTAATCCAAGATACAATACCAGCTAGAAGTCCTAACAATTGATCGTGACTATCTATCTTCTCAACATAGATTTGGTGGGACAGGTTGTAATTTTCCACATTATCACTAAATGCATCTTCTGATGGATCATGATCTCCCCTAAAAGCACTCCAATATTTTCCCTTCAAGTGTAATCCTAGCTGAGTGAGACGTTTAAGCTGGAAAGGCAACTGCATATAAATATATAGACAAGAACTGGATAATCCACCCAACGTCTTGGGTAGCTGGACTTGCAATGCAAGCTGCAAGCATATTTGTGTTTTTCCAGTGCCCCTCTCACCTACTATTTCATTGATGACTCGTGAATGCAACCCACCAAACAGAAACTTATCCAATTTTGGACAACCTATAGATAATTTTTCCTCTACAAACTTCAAATCACTGACCTTACCAGCTTCCATAATCCTATTCATAACAGGTTTGAGTGAGAAGGACATATGAGACCTCTACATTAAACGACTAAACATATATGTGATCCTATCAAGAATTTAGTTGATTCTATACTAGCCTAATCATTGTACCCCTTATGTTGCATATCATTATAGTACATAAATAAACCATCACAACCCAAATAATTTATGAAAAAACATCCTCATAAATGTTTATCATGTAATGAAAGGAATATGGGTTACCTTAACGAAGAGATCTTGCTGGCTTCCTCCAAAATTTTCTTCTTTCTCGGCAGCAAATGTTGAACAAATAATGAGAGACATATGCATAAAATAGGCTGGTGTGAGTTCCATTCACTACATATTAATGGCACGCTGTGTTAGCCAACATCAACTAAGTATTCGCCTCGCGCCATTACAAACATGTGATCATCCATTTCTTGTTTTTGGAGCCAAATAAATTTCTTTGTGAAAACACTTTGGCAATACTTTATTTTCAATTCCATGTTTGTGATGCTGCGAGGGTTAACGACTTCACGATAGTTTATTTTCCAGCACAACTACACAATCAAACAAGACTTTCCATTCGATTCTAGACTTGTGCTGGCAATATGGTTGAAAACTTTAACTAATGTTATGCCAATCCCAGCATCATGGTGCAACTACCCATACACTTTGTCCAACAAGTGTAACATAAAGTCGCTTGAGTTATTAATGGTTAATAAGCAATTAATGGTATAATGAGATATCCGTAAATTAACAATTTTCATTTCATATTAAATTGACCAAAAAATATAGCAGGTTCATCCTTCTACAATATTTGCTGCCTTATACAAGTACAAACATTTCAAATATCCAAAACATTTGAGGACATAATAACACTCAAATATCCACTTATAACTACAATGACCCTTTCACCTCACCGCCCAACGTTTGAGTAGCTCAAACACCCTTGCCGTAAGGACAAATGCTACCATTGTTTGGTCAATGGTCCCATGAATGCCCCAATACAACCTCCAAACTACAAAGTTGTAGTTTACCGCCGATTTCCTTAGTAAGCTGAAATTAGCACTCCTAATCTGGAAGCTTTACTGACACATCTCTTACCAGTAAAGAACCCAGACAGGAAGTACTATCAATGCTCTCGACAGGGTGTTTTTCGTTTTGGGTGCATCAATTGTTGGACCCAGTATCTGCAATATAAACATACGTGATCAATACATATCAACTATGAATAAATCATTGGAGTCAATACCTTAAGATATTTACCTTTTTCTTTGAACAGAGAAACCACAATTGTAATAACTGAACCTGCATATATGAATAGAGCATTCAAGTAAGTTCATATTCAAAACAATGCGCTGTATTTAACAGTTACTCCTACCATATAAACCAACAAATTCATAATTCCTTTTTAAAGCATTGACAATATCAACGCTGTATTATGCAATAATTTCTATAATCTATTCAAAATTAGGAGACATATATTGGATAACTATACATCTACAGCCATTTTCAGATCTCAAATAATCAATATTTGAACATTATGGACACATACATTCAATCCATTAAATAACATATGTAGTATAACATTCCAACTTCATCGTCATCTTGTACACATAAATGAATGCGACCAAGTTAGACAAAACAATTACTTACTGCATATTCGAGTTAGTTTGAATGAATGCTTACCTGTACAGATGCAAATATCAAATCGAAATCCTTCCACCGCCGATGGACATCTACGGCCAAATAAATTGACATCATCTTTCTCAAACTCCTCCATTTCCTCCTCTTGCTTCTTCACTCGCTCTCGCCCTACTGCCTTGCCCAGAAACTATAAACTCTCAAATATTTAACCTAGATCATGAATGTCCCTCACCTCATTAAATAGAAGTAGATATGTTAGTACAACCATCAAAAGCGCATAGTAATAAAAACATTGTCCTTTTCGTATATCCGAATGAGAAATTCACAACAATTTAATGGTCACTTAGATCTCATATGGGCCATACATTTATAATGGTGCGCAACTCATATACCCACATTCATTTATTTTAATGGTGGGTATGGAGTCATCAACTCCGTATGAACATACTACACCAAATTTCCATTGCTAATTGTCATTTAACAACAATTCAATGGTGGCTACCATTTTATGATATGTGCACAAAAATATTGCATCCAACACAACCAGTGCAAACATGAATAGCAAGTACAATGATGTCACAGAAACGAAAGACTTGTTTCATAGACATTTATCGGTTCAACTGCAAATTGAAACAATATCACTCTCACTCACAATAGTCATAGCATTGGTGAAGGCATAACGTATTTCCTTCATTCAAGTTTAGTAAACACTGCATTTACATACTTATTCGGTTCAAATACAAATCCACATAAGGAATTGTTGGGTGCACAGCGGAATCTGAGACAAGTAATGGAGACACTAACAGACACAATTTTCAGTTGAGAGTGACTAAAGGAATTCAGAAATCTTTGCTAACTAATTCTCATTGATTTTCAACATCAACTTTGTAGCAAACTACAAAACATGAAAATACGCCTACTCCTCTGTGTACTCCTTTGCCTTCACCTCTACAAGCAATGCATGGAAACAAAGTCCTTCACTACCAATGCAGCAAGGACACATGCCTCTCGTGCAAAATTGGTCATTGGTCCAATGAATCCCCAACCAAATGCTTTAAACTACGCATGCCTACCAGCCGCCAATTCTTGATGTTCGAAATGAATTGCACTAACTGGCATCGAGCTCAGTTCACACTTCTTTACGCTCAAAGAAAGCGGATAAGGAGTGCGACCAGACCACTAGGAAGCAATACGTGGGTTTGGCGAGCATCACATTAAGGACAAAATACCTGCACAACATGGTGACATTACATACAAGATGGGAACAACCAATCACATGTCTGTTTGAAGATAAAGACAGAGCTGAAGATGAATACCGTATTTTTTTAACAGAGAAATCGCGGTTGAAAACGCTCAATCTGTATATGAATACATCATTAAGAGACATATATTGTACATATAGAAAAGAGACATATATTGGACAACTCATCAATAATCATAAATGATGTGAACATCTAGCAACAAATCAATAACAAGACATCCATTACTAATCCGTACCATTATTGCAATTTATATGTTCTTCATTCCCACTTTTTGAAAGTTTACATACAAATTGACATACTCTACTCTAAAACAAAGTGAACCACACCTCCACCTTCAAAAAACTATGACCTTTCAAAAACTTTCGAAAATAATACTATCACCAATCAAATGTTGTTACACAAACAAAAGTTTTCCACCGCCTAACGCAAATATATATACATATAACAACTTTAGACATGTCACGGTCCAAAATGGAAGGAATGCTAACCTGAACACATCAATAATCCAGATCCACCTCTCGCTGTCACACAACAACACTCACCCTTTTCTTTGACACTCCTATTTATGACTCTAAAATGTGTCTCTCACTCACTTAATCTATTTGTACATGACAAAGTACAAGTAAAAGTAGCACAAGACACAACCCCAGCACAAGACACAACCCCAACAACCACAACCGCCAATTTCATTTCAAATGCAAAAAATTTAAATGCACCGCCAAAATAATTTGAAATCTACCATAACAATCATTTAAAAAGAACCGCCTAAATCTTGTTGAATTGACCGCCAAAATCATTTGAATTTGAAATCCAGAAAAGTCAAATAAGGAATATTATAAAACTTGTAAGTTTTTCAACCTTGGCCAATGGCCTATTCAATATTTTTTAATGGTTGTATGGATTTCAGGCCGGCCAAAACAACTAAGCTTCAAAGTCACTTTTAGTTTGTAGTGTATCTAAAAAGAAGAGAAGTTTCATTCTGAATCTAAAATTGTAGTGACTGTTTCAATATATAATTTATATATTTGTTCATAACATTTAATCACACAACAATATAAACCCTTCACAGTAATTAATTCAACAACAAAATGTTAATGTGCTAGTTATTTTTTTCACAATATAAATTATCCATCATCATCTACCTTGCTGGTAATTTACTTGGAATTCAATTGTCTTTGTGAAATTCCATTCTTACAATTGTAATGGTCCGATGAAATTGCACCCAACAATTATATTTTCTTTCACATTTCGACCTAATGCACCATATAGTTATACAAGAGTCATCCATCAATACATTAATAATCGTTTGCAATGCTAGCAACATCTATATCATTACAAAGTTTCATTAGATATTACAAATATGAAGATACATAGAAATTCTACCATAATTGTTGCAATTTGAAAATTTATAACAAATTTACACGATTGAAAAACGTTTTTCCAATTGTACTTACAATATTGGAACTCCAGTCATTAACCAACTCTTAAGCTTTATCACAATTAAAGAATAACTAGTTAGTCAAAATAGAATAGGACGATAGTTTGGTGTACGACTAAATGTAACTTAGTTACAAAAATTGAGGCCACATTAGCCCAATCCTCTTGCAAAAATTGGCTCACTTACTATGCTGTGGGAGATTTGTGTAACATTTTTCCCAATTGTTCCCACCTACCGACATCTTATACATTTTTCCAATGATGCCGACATAGTAATTATGAGAGCGATTACCAATCGTTGCCAAAAATAATACCATTAGTACATCTACTATTTCTATAAATGTGACAAAGAATATGTCAGAAAATGCGAGGGTTGACAATTGAGCTCACCACTGTTAATGTTACTGCCCACTTCTTCGAACAGAGAAAACGCAGTCGATTATACCGTTGGCTTGTGTTCTCTTTTGAACACCTACAACGTAATGTAATTTACCAATCAATATCAATGCAATACCACTGCAATGACGAAGAGAAAAGAACAACTCCATATCGTAAAAAATAATAAAACCATTATATCATCACTAGACTAATATCGGCAAATTACACTACTATTGGAGAGAATTGTAAACACTAAATCAGATGGCAGTTACTGGACGCATTATAGAAATCTCGCCTAACTTATTTTAATTGATTCGACCATACTACAAAACAAGGAAATACTAATAGTTGAAGACTCAACTGCAATTTGAGACTTATAACGAAGAAGCAGACTGAACTGACATAACCAAAGAATCCTTTCACAAATAGATAAATACAACCGGTCTTTTACCATAGACATAACTTGTTGTAATAAAACGCAGAAACAATAGGGAAAGGAATATAGTTTATGGTGATAAAACCTTACCAAAATAAAACCACATATCATATAGACCCCTTTGAAAGCAACACGGAGACTTGGTGGACATGAAGAACCTATCTCCGACGGTAGCATTATCATCGCAGACTAAAACCTCCATTTTATCCATCATCTCCCACTATCTCAACCAAGCATTGGTAGTTGTTCTCTCCAATTCATCCTTATTTGTATAGATCATTATCTATTTATAAGGTCCTAGTCCATTTCACTCACGTATAACATACACAAGCACAAGGTACTACAAGTTTAACTTAAATACCATTGCACTTTTCCCAAGTAGGGCTGTTCATTTGGCCCGACTCGGACCGACCAGACTGAGGATGTAATGGCTTATTCAAAATATATCAATGGTCCGTTGATTTCAACCCCATCTATGGTTATACTATTTATTATGATGTATTGGGTAAAACATAACATGCGAATGGTCCGGTTATATGATACACAATTATTGCATTCTGTTTTGAATTTTGTTTTTTGAAAACATTATCAAAGAACAAGGTTATTATTCTTTCAACATAATCAACCTGAATACAATAATTGTATCCTTCAAACATGATGTTCATATATTATACATCATGCTTATCCTTGTATTCAATGTTCTTACCCTCTAAATTGAACCCATTACAAAATAATCTAAATTACAACATCCTCGTGTTGAGTGGACAACAGAATATGAGACAAGTATTGGAGAAACTGACAGATAATTTCAGATAAGAGTGACTACAGGAATTGAGAAATCTTTGATAACTGATTCTCATTGATTTTCATCATACTAGAGGACAAGAAATTTCCAACTATTTACAAATGAAGATAATGTTATATGCAATTTTCCTGGCCATTTCATTGGTTATTAGTAAATCAATATAACACATGTATTGGTGGGCGACATTCACAACCATTACCTTCAAACAAATATCATCAACTAGTAAATACCACGTAAATATGTGACGCAAGACATAACATACATACAAAACAAACTCCATGTACTCCACTTCATCTCCTATAAAAATCCTAAACAAACTCGATCAAACCCTAGTGACTATTTGTACCTCGTTATCCATGCTCAATTATACATTTGTATTGGTCCGGCGTAAAGCATTTCAAAAATAACTTCCTAATGGTGCGAAGTGCAACAAATACCAACACTAGCAAATTACCACTATATCCTTGTAAATATACCACCACTAACAACATTTGCAACGGTTTTCTGGTCTTTCCAACTAGAAGCTGAAAAAACAGACAAATATCGTGTCCCAACCTATCTGTGCTAGCCTTCTTCCCATCCCCTTCACTGTATTTCTCTAACAACCAAATTTTGGTTTCAGCCATGGCATCCTGCTTTACGAAATTAACGACCAAGAAGAAGATCGTTGAAAAGGACATAATCAGCAACTTACCGGATCATGTTCTTTGTTGCATACTCTCATTTCTCACCACAAAAGAAGCCGTAGCAACAAGCATTCTCTCCAAACGATGGCAAAACCTCTGGACTTGGGTTCCCAACCTAAGTTTCCACGGAATTGATGTAATAGATCAACATATGAGCTTCGCAGATATCATTAACAAGGTTATGCTGTCAAGGAATGTGTGATGCATTACAGGGTTTCACATGCACTGGTTTTACGATTTCCCCTCTCCTGAAGATGGAAACCATATTCAATCTTGGATTTCCAGTTCTGTTTGCTGCAATGTTGATGAGCTTGATTTCAGCATTGAATCGGAAGACGATGACATTTAACAGGTTCCTCCTATCATTTTCTCCTGTTAGATGTTAACTATATTGAAATTATCCTGTCAGTTTGCTGTCAATGTTCCTTCTTCTGTTCATCTTCAATACTCAAGTTTTGCATCTCCGCACCATGGTTTATGAAGGTGAAAATAGTTTTACTAACCTACTATCTGCATGCCCTAAAATTCATGAACTTCTCATAAGAAGATGTGAGGGTGATTGTCTAGACGATTATCAGATTAAATCTTCTACCTTGACATCTTTGGAACTTGATCATTCACTTATTCAATCTGATCTTCATTATCACTTGGTTATAATCGACACTCGTACCCTCAAGTGTCTCATACTTATAAATCCTTCATTCGAGAATTTTCCTGTACACCATATGACAAACCTGGTTGAAGCAGATGTTTCTGCTGTGGGTCAAACTGGAGATTCTATTGACTGGATGGAAGACATTATGTATGATATACGCACGGTCAAATATCTAAAGTTGGGGGCTGGTATAGTGAAGGTAAGCCTTACATCTTCTCCATATTTCCAGTAAATTTGTGTCACACATTAAGTTTTTGTTCATTTTTTCTAATTATATGTACCTGCTTTCTATTCAGAGACATTGAGTGCCAAATATTTGTACATTAAATTCTTAAATTTTTGTTCATTGTTTCCGATTATGTGTACCTGCTTTCTATTCATAGACATTGAGGGCCAAATTTATGTACATTACATTTTTGTTCATTATTTCTGACTATCAGTACCTGCTTTCTATTCATAGACATTGAGTGCCAAAAAAGCAGCGTTTCAATTGTGTGCATATGACAATTTAGAGCAATTGAACTTGGAAACTTTTCAGTGTTTACCGTCACTACTTCAACAGTTGTTGCAAAACTCTCCAAATTTGAAACAGTTGACAATCTACAAGGTTCGCAACATTGGCTTCCGTAAACCAGAACAGACTCATCACTGATTGCCTCACCATGCTGTTCCCCAATGTTTGGCATGTCATCTTACAACATTTCAATTCAAAGGTTTTGATGGATCCAATGCTGATATGTGTGTTGTCAAGTACTTTATGTAACACTCAAAAATGTTGCTTGACCTTACAATTTCCTATTGCACTTACTTCGGCGCGATAAATATGAGCTCCACTTACTTCGACTACAAGAATATGAGCTTCATTGTGCGTAAATTGGAAATGTTTGATATGGCCTCGCCTGCGTGTTGTCTCGTGTTGAATGACATTGTACTAAGGTCAAACTGAAGGGTCTGCCTTTTACTATCAATAATGATATGCTTTTGAACAATGTCAATTTCCTTCTATCCTGTATTGTGTTTCCATTTTGAATGTTTAATGAACTATATGACATATCTTATATCTTCTATTTCACTTCAGCTACTTCCATTGTGCTTTCATGTTTTTTACATGTCTATAAATTCATTAGTTGCAGGAGATTCAAATTTACCATTCAACCACATTGCACTATTCCTTCACAGGATCATTTCATAACAATACTTGGTCGTATTACTAGTTCGCAGACATCAACTGGATTGGATCATTTTAAATACTTCAACATTGAATTGCCAATAGAATTATTCATACTATAATTCATTACATATATTTGTAGAAATGAAAATATATGTTAGGAATATCTTTCATCAAGTTCATAGCCTTATATGTCAGTGATCTTTCATTTATAGACATGTAATGGTCTAAGTGTCCCACTTACCATTAACATGTTTCCAATGGTGCGGAGTAATTTTAAAATTCATTCAGGCATTGTCACGTTAGCCTAGTCAAATCGAAATCACACTCGTACGGTGCCACGTGTGCCACTGTCCTTCTCCACTCAATTTTGAAATTATTTAATTCAATACCAACAAATAGGATTACTGTTATCCTATTGGCTAATTCACAAGTGTTAAATGGTTTCATGCTTTTCATCTCATCTTCAACTATATGCTTCACCCAAATAACATATCCTTACTTTAACTTCACTACCATGAACATAGATATAGTTCATTAACAATACTTGGTCGTATTGCTAGTTCGCAGACATAAATTGGATTTGATCAAATACTTCAACATTGAATTGCCAATATTATCTGGTCGGTGGATACTACACCATACAACAGCTACTTCAAACTTATACTCAAGTTTTTGGTTTGCACTTGAATCATTCTTTTGTTCTACTTGTCATGAACTCTCGAAATTTTATTTTTTTGGGATTTCACTGTGACAACACAAAATATTTTAGCAGGGTTTGTTTTGTTTTCTTTTGTTCCTTAAGTATTGCTAAATAAACACCATGCCAATCTTTTTTTGGTTAGGTTTATTTGTCATAAGTATGAAACGGTAGTTATTTTCCGGCCAAACATTTTAATCAGAGGACAGCTTACGGCAACAAAATATAAATTCCAACAATTTTTAACATTCATCTACGAAAATTAAAACTAAACCATAACAACATTCATTCCCAGATTAGAACTAGGTATCTGCTGAACAATTTAACTCATTCCCAAATTACTACTGGGCCTCTGCTCAACACTTTAACTCATTCCCTGATGGTCTTTGAACTAACCCCAAGCCACCTCCAGTATGATGTTGTAGGACTTCGATTTCATCACCATCCTTCATACCAAGCTGCTATATATATATGTTTTCATAACATTAAATCACACACCAGTATAATAGGTTCACAAAACATTTTTTCATATATATATGTCTTCATACCTATTTTTCCAATTCATTAATCATTATTTCAACAATTTAATATTTCATTTTGTTATCTATTAATATGTGCTAGTTGTTGCCATGACAATAAAAACTCCCCATTATCATGTACCTTCTATTCAAATACTTCTATTGGTAGGAATTGGTCATCGCAATTCATACAGTTCTAATGGTCAGAATAAATTCCTCTACCACCCATTATTACTAATTGTTTCAAACAAACAAAACGAAATATACAAGTTTATTACGTTCTTCGTTACATAAAATTCAGTTTTGTATTATCAAAAACTTCAATCCATTCTTATATTTACAATGATTATCATTATATTTCATTTGTAACGATTCCACAAACTCAAACTATGACAATGTTTAATTATCAATACATTACATTTTAAAATATTGCACACATAACAACATTTCGTACTATTCCACACACTTAACTTTACACTTCAATTATCATTACCTTACATTTGTAAATATTCCACACAAAACAAGGTCTCACACATATACATGACCCTAACCAATAAAATTTTTGTTTTTGCTGAAACAATCTCACCATTACAAATAATTTACTCACTGCACCATTACAAACTTATAAACCAAGCCGGATCCACTAAATCACACCACAGCCGACCCATTACCTATTTCCTCATCTTTTTCGGGTTGAAATGGACGGCTAGGATTGTGTTTTGACAGTACATGTAATAGTAGATGTCATAAATGATACATGCACTAAACGTTTCTCCAATATAAAATCAATTTGTTACTTTTTGGCTGTTGTGTTTTGCCGATTGCGGCACTACTGTTTCATTTTGGACTTGTTCTTCA
Source organism: Pelargonium cotyledonis (assembly GCA_036897625.1). Lineage (NCBI taxonomy): Eukaryota > Viridiplantae > Streptophyta > Magnoliopsida > Geraniales > Geraniaceae > Pelargonium > Pelargonium cotyledonis. The sequence goes on along the minus strand of JAYMTA010003751.1, from coordinate 1,947 downwards.
ATTGTTTATATTCAATAAGATATATAGATGATATGGCAGTACTCTTTTACGGGTGCGACATTGTCTTTCTAGGGAATATATCTCTCGTAATCATATTTGATTCTGTTATGTTTCTCTATTGAATTGCCTCTTTGCTTAGTTACTGTTGATTGATGAGTTTTTTTTTTATTTACTTTATATGTGATATACATTTATGAAATTAATGCTAGACAATAATTGGTTATGCCACTATCTTACATACATATTTTAAGATTTAATGTGCATTTTGTATATATGTATTATATGATTGTACATGATTAACAATGCACATTAACATAGTATATAGTATATAATGTAAATTGCTAAGGTTGTTCAAGATTTAGGCTTAGATTCACAAATTCAATTTCTTGCATGTTAGTGATTATCTGTAGAATAACATCATTAAGTTACCAAAGTGACCTCTGCTACGTAGATTTCTCGATAACAAACTATTAAGGTGTTTGTGCATGTTATTCTACATGCGATCAACATGTCGGCCCAAAGGAAGATTGTTGTTTGGTAGGGATTTGCACACATATGTGGTAATAAGTTGTGATTGCTATTTGGTGTCCATTGCAAGCACTTAGTCATCCCAAAGGATGACTATATGTTTGGCTGGATCTTGCAATTAATCTTGATTACTACGTCAAGTTGATCACTAGTGAGTCGAATAATTGTTCAAAGACTAGATTCGACGTCACACGATCAACTTGAGATGGGTTGTTGTTATTCGTAATTTTTTTTATCACTATACATTTAGTTTCATAAATTTGTGAATTATATTTATTTTTCTTTATTTGTTCAGCTGACATAGTTAATGCTAGTTCTATATCTGCTGCCATTAATAGAATCTAGGTGTTTACTGGCACAAACTTTAAATCTTGGAAAAATAAGGTCAATATGGTCTTGGGTTGAATGGATTTGGATTATGCTTTAAGGGTGGAAAGTTTTCCCCCTCTGACAAATGAAAGCAGTCCCCAAGAACTCAAATCATTTGAAAAATGGGAGCGCTCAAGCCATGTAAGCATAATGATCATGTGAAATGCAATACCTGAGTCATTCCTTGACACTATGTCTGAGGAAACGAATGCTAAAAAGTTCCTTGAAACCCTTGAAGAGCGCTTTGCTAAAAGCGATAAGGTGGAAACAAGTGCTGCAATGAGGAAGCTTGTTACCATGAGGTATAGGAATGATCGAAGCATAAGGGAATATGTCCTCGACATGTTTCATCTAGCTGGGAAATTAAAAACACTTAAGGTTGAGTTACAAGAAGATTTTTTGGTACACTTAGTTTTAATTTCCCTCCCTCCTCAATGTGGTCAGTTTGAGGTGAGTTATAACTGTCAAAAGGACAAATAGACAGTGAATGAACTCATCTCACACTTAGTGCAAAAGGAAGACTGGATGAAACAACATAAGATTGAAAGTGCTCATTTGACAACAAATGCTCTAGGGAGAGGAAAGAAAAGAAAGGGCAAGGATATTGCAAGGTTTGAACCAGAAAAGAAGAAACTTAAAGGCTCCACCGTAGGGCATAAGGAAAGGAAATGTTTTTTCTGCAAGGACACTTCTCACAACAAGAAAGATTGCCCCAAGTATCACGTTTGGCGTGTGAAGAAAGGTACATCTTTCGCTCTTGTTTGTACTGAAGCAGATTTGGTTTCAGCACCTAAAAACACTTGGTGGTTAGGTACATGTGCTACTGCTCACATAAGTGTATCTATGAAGGGTTGCTAAAACTTCCGAAAGCCTAATGATGACGAGAAATACATTTATATGGGGGCTGGAGATCCTATTGAATGTATTGGCATTGGGACATTTAAATTATTATTACGTACTGGTTATTATTTAGAATTAAACAAAACTTTTATTGTACCGTCATTTAGACAGAATATTATTTCTCTTATTGTTTTAGACAAAGAACAATAT
>JAYMTA010003750.1:0-13702 GCA_036897625.1 Pelargonium cotyledonis | reverse complement strand
CCCTAATTCCATAAAAACCATATAAGCTTCAAACTCAAAAGAGAGGCTGACCATTGTTTTGACAATGTTTAAGTTAAATCTCATTTAATTACCTAATTTATGAAGCAACACTTTAATAAATTAATTTCTATATCCTCAATCTCATAATTCCCCAACACCATTAATGCCCCCCAAAAAATCTTCTCAAGTTCAATATTTGGGATCAAATTCAAATTGATAAAGCTTCCAAAAATGAGATAAAATCAATAAAAATAGTTTCTATCACTTATTGCAAATTATCAACAAAAAAAAGTCAATAGAAAATGAAATGCATAAAATCATCACATAAACCGAAATTCTTTTATTGGATAGAGACATTTGTGACATAAATCATCAATAAAGCAATTTATGTGATAAAGAGTGATGAAAATAAATAAATAAATAAATAAATACTCATAGAGAGAGATCAAAGAGCCCAACAATGATACGACGCCGTTGCAAGAGTCCTTGTTTTGCTCTACTTGTGTTGTGACCGTACTTCGATTCCCAGACGGAGAGGAGTGAGAGACCTGCAAATCTGAAGCTACGTACAAGAGAGAGAGAGAGAGAGCAACGGTCGGCGAAGCATCTAATCATTCTGTTCTTCGCGAGAAAAAGCTTTAAACCCTTTTGTGGTCCTCGCTCTCTTTTCCCAAATTTCTTATCTTTTCATCATTTTCTCGAGAAAATTGTAGAGAAAGAAAACATAAAGCTTGACCTCAAAAACGTAAGGGAAAAACATAGAAAAGACCATGAGCTAGCTCCCAAATGCCTTTTCGATCCTTCCTTTTTGAGCTCCCTCCAGCTATGGCCGACGATCCCTGTTCCTTCACCAAGGTCAGTTCTTCACAGCTTAATTTTTTTTTTTGTTAAGAGATTGTACCTTTTTTTAATGGGTTCTTAGAATTTATTGGTTTCTAGCTTGAGGTTGTGTTTGTGTTTTTTTTTTCTTTTGAGGTAACTTGTTTATTGGCCCATTTCCTGATCTGGGTTTGATTAATTAAACCCATTGCTTATGTTCCTGAAATTGCGGCTTTTTTGTCATTGCATTCAAGCTGAAGCAAAACCCAGATCTTGTTTTCAACTAAGAGTGTCCAGATTGAAATTTAAAAAGACTATAATTTTTGTTTTTATCAGCAAATCCACCATGTTTAAGAATGATTACAGAAGCAAGATTTAGTGTTGTTTTTATTTATAGCTCAAGTCGTATTCAATAATCAATCCATGAATTTGTTTTGCCTATTTTTGGAGTTTCATAAATGCACAGGGTCTTTGTATAGTGGTTTAACTCTATTTGAGCAGCTGGTGTGGATTGATCTTGAGTTTTTTTTTTCCCGAGAAAATTTCAGTTCTCATGAATGCATTGATAGATCATAAGGTCCTATGGCATGAGTTTCTGATATCTGATATCTTTTGGGCTATAGGACTTATTCACTATAAAAGGTCCCAAGAAAACTCCACTAGCGTTGAGGATGGTTGTCTTATTGTTTGCAATGGCTTGTGGTCTGTATATTTGCTCAATATGTCTAAAGCAAGTTGGCACTCGCACCACGGCCAGCTTTTTGAATATTCGAGTGTTCAAAAAGCCTTGTCCAGAACCTAATATTGATCCATGGGAAATACCTTATGTGCACTACCCAAAACCTGAAACTTATAGCAGGTAAAGTATTTTGCATACTGCCCTTTAGATTTTGGGGGGTTTTGTATTGCGTTCACTTATACGATTCGGGTTCATTGTCAGGGATGATTGTGCATGCAGTCCTGTGCGCTATTTTGCCATTCTGTCAATGCAGAGATCTGGTAGCGGATGGTTTGAGACTTTGTTGAATAATCATACTAACATAAGCTCAAATGGGGAGATTTTCTCAGTGAAGGAAAGGCGAAGTAACATGACAATGATTGGGGAGACTTTGGATAAAGTTTATAGATTAGACTGGATGAGTAGTGCCGCTAAGAACGAGTGCACAGCTGCGGTTGGCTTAAAGTGGATGCTTAATCAGGTGAGAATGTTACTTAGATTTATTTGCTTTTCATTTGTATTTTTGTTTCTCTATACTAACGTTAAACTGCATTCGTGTTTTGGCTGAGACGATGGCATTCATTCACTTTGTTCATTTCTGTTGTATAGTAGATGCTCGTAGTCGTGCTATATAAGAAACTAATCTTTCTTTGTAGGAACCTTGTTACAATTAGCTTGCTCAATTAATCAATACAGGCACTTACTTTCTATTGTTACTTGTCTTTGTTATTGATATAATTTAATGTTTGGTCTTGCTTTGCAACTTCTGAAATCGGTAAAAAATCTCCGATCACTATGAGGTTATCGGATAAAATATTTTCATGAGAGAGAGAGAGAGAGGGAGTAAAAGGAGCCTTCTATAAATATTTACCTATGTGTGTTAACACTATAGGTTTAGGGTTTTGTGGTGGTGTTGAACCACGTCTAGACTTGGTATATTCAAGTAAAGCCAACGGGTGTCTACTGTCAAGGGTTGAATAGTTTTATCCGGTTTGAAGAGGTTTTCTCTTGGTTCCATTTTATTCTCAAGAAATGTATGTCATAAACATAATGCAAGCATATGCATACCAAGGAGCTGGACATCTAACCCATTTTCCAGTGATGCCATTTTCATAGAAGTTCAAGCTTCTGAACTTGGATTAGCTGTTTCTCTTTTATATGTAACAAGAATCCATATGCTCACTATGTTGGATTCATTTCATAGAATACTTCGTTTCCTTCAACTTTGATAAAAACATCAAGTTTTTATATGTTATAAAACTCTATCAAACAGAAGTAGCCAATTCATTCAAACAAGCTATAACTATCCGGCCCGTCTCATTTATTTTTATTGCAACCAGGTGCAGACATTAAATGTAGTTGAGGTCCCTAGAACTCTTGTTGATGTAATAGCTAGTCAACAGTCGCAACATCCTTGCCCTTTTAGACGATACAGAAATTGCAGTTAGTTTAATGTTCGTTTATGCAGCGACACTGCGACAGCATGACCTCAATGCTTACTGCATGATTTAATTATTCTCCATTGCTCTTCGTTGTTTCCATCTTAGGTTGCTTATTGGGTGAACAAGAGATGAATTTGACTTATTTTGTAATAAATGATGCAGGGTTTGATGCAGTATCATACAGAAATAGTAGAGTACTTTAACACTCGTGGCGTTTCAGTCATTTTTCTTTTCCGAAGAAATCTCCTGCGGAGGATGATTTCAGTGCTTGCAAATTCATATGACCGAGATACCAAGCTTTTGAATGGGACTCACAAGTCTCACGTGCATTCACCTCGCGAGGTTCTCTCTCTCTTTCACACTATCACTCTCGTGTCCACACTCTCACGTATATGCAAAATTTATTTCTTATCATTGGTAATGCCTTCAGGCTCAGGTACTCGCAAGATACAAGCCTATGATCAACACGACATTGCTAATCCTCGATCTTAAGAAAGTAGAAGACACAGCTGCCAAGGCTTTGGAATACTTCAAGAGCACCCGGCATATTGTTGTTTACTACGAGGATGTAGTGAAAAACCAAACTGTAAGTCGCAGCTGGAACCTTCCATTTACCTATATTTTACAAGATTCTGATCAAAACTCTGCTGACATTTTGCAGAAAATGGTAGAGGTTCTAAATTTTCTAAAGGTTCCACAACGAGAGCTAAAGAGTCGACAGGTGAAGATACACAAAGGATCCTTATCAGATCAGATCGAGAACTGGGATCAAGTGCTCGAGACACTCAATGGAACCCGGTACGAGAACTACCTCCACGAAGATTATAGAAAGTGAATATCTAGGACTGTATATAAATCTCATCATTGATTCGATTTTAATTTTTCTTCTTCTAAGGCTCGAATCAACAGGACAAACTTCCTGCTGAATTTTTTTTGACCAGGCATTTGCATTTTGATTTTGTTTCCTAATTTGTTTCAGTGGATTGCTATATTCAATTGATTCTTTAACCTTTCTCTCATATTGATTGAATCTGTAGAAGCTGTAAAAGCTAATTGAAAGAACAGAATTTTGAGTTTTTGATACACCATGAATACCATAATTTTGCTATGTGTTATACACGTATTCATAATTTACTATTGGACCGTTAAATTTTTATTAAAAAAAGACATGTTTTTTCTAATAAAAAATTATCATACCGAGCACATAAAGTTTTGAAGTAATTTAAATAACGTCGGCCGTGTCGGGCACTGCCCGTTTTGACCATTCAAACTGGTGACAAAATATAAGGATAGAAATTGACAGGTGTAACGATGAATACAAAAACATAGATATACCGACTATTTTACTCCTATATTACTTCCGGTTCAAATTAAATGTCGTTTTTTTGCGTTAAAAAAAATTGTTGAATGGTTTTTTAACTCTTAACTAAACCTTAACTTTCAATTTTTTATATGAGATTCAATCCTTCAAAAGGGATATGATAATGTTACTAAAATAAATTTACAAAAACAGAATATTTCCTTATTTGATCAATATTTTGTTTTTATAAATTTACCAGTTATAACTCCGACCTAAATTTTTGTTGAACGCAACTTTGTCTTAAATTAAATATAATATATTTGCCGGTCTTGTAATAATTGTCCTAATTTTTAAAAAATAAAAATAATATCATTACCAACTGGCAACAAACTGAAATAATGTCATTATCAATTAATACATTGTTTTCTTTTAAAGAGCTCAATCATTTTGATTTATTTATTTATAAATAAAATCATTTTGAAAGTCTTAGATAAATGAAAATAAATCGGGGGAAAAACACAAAAATTGTAAATTGGGCAAAAATCATGTCCGTGCATGAGCTGGTGAGTCCACAGTCACATAGTGGAGCCCATTAGAATCACCACCGTCCACATCAGCAAACGGGTCCCACACGAGGCGGCACAAATTCGATGTAACCGAGGATTGACCCAAGATTCACCACCGCCACCTCCTCCTTAAAACCCCAAATCTGACTCCTTTGTTTTCCTCTTTTTCCTTCTCCTAGCCCCCATTGCTTTCGCTCTCTTTAGACCCAACAACACACTCTCTCTGCTCTCTCTCCCCATTCCCCAACCTCACCTAAATCTCCCGAGAGAGAGAGGCAGAGAGAGAGAAGCTACCCACCAGCCGCCACCATGGTTCAGACATCCAACGGCGGAGATCTGACCCCGCAACAACAGCAAACCCAACAGCAGCAGAAGGTACAACAGACAGCCAACAAAATGGGGGGGTGATCCAGTATCCGGCGCCCGCCATGGCCATGATGCAGCAACAGCAGCAGCAGCAGATGATGATGTACCCGCAACAGTACATGCCCTACAACGGTCACGCTTATCAGCAGCAACCTCAGATGCAGAACCAGCAACAGCCGCAACAGCAGAATCAGTTGAGCCCGGAAGAGATCAAGACGATCTGGGTCGGTGACCTTCACCACTGGATGGACGAGCATTATCTTGGCTCCTGCTTTTCTCACACTGGGGAGGTATATTCTCATGCACTTGTTGTATTCTAAATCTGTTGAATCTTGTTGGGTTTGGGTTGATTTTGTGAGATTTGAAGTTTGACTTGTCTGTTTGGTGGATTGGAATGATGGGTTTGTTTTGTCTTTTTTTTTCAATGAGTGTGTAGAAGATGTAGTGTATGAATAATATTTGCTGTAAAGTAACTATCTTGTATACTATCTATTACAGTCCTATGCGTGGTCTCTTTGTGAAGCATTAATGATGCTTGATGTTAGTTGTTGATGGTCTCTTTTAGAGTGTTCTACGGATTTGTAAATTGGATAAGAAGCATGACTGGTCAAAATCTCAATTGTCTACCTCTACTTCATTTCACTTTATGATGCCAACATGGTTGTTTTCCTATCTACACCTTTGTATGTAGAATTAGGGTTGGTTTGTTATTTGTCAATGTAAGTAGATGAAATGAACCCTTTTATGGCTTTCAACATTTACTTTGGCGTGAAAGAGTGGTCAGTTTTGCCAATGAAAACTTACAATTGCCAAGGCTTAGTTACTGGCTGTTTATTATTGGTGGACTTCTAGCATCTGGAGTGGTATTATGCGTCTTGAATAGGTGTCGACTACCATCTCTCAAACTTATTTCTCCCTCCACCCCATTATGAGTGGCCACATTTTCTAAGAAAATTGTTTTAAATTAGTGTCCATTTTTTATTTCATTTTTTAGTAGTTAGTTAGTTATGCATGAATTACCATCAATATCCCTAAGATAAGTTAGATAGAACCCCTTGAGTTTGTTTAAAGAAGAGCACATGGGATTATAAGGGGATCTGTCTAATCATAACTACCTAATCTTTATTTCTTACAAACATGGGAAAGTAGATACTCCTTTTGGGACAAAAGGAATAGTCCTCATCGTTCTTGGGGTTTGTATACAACCTTCAGTTTTGCAAATGTCATAAAAGAAAAAGATAATACTAGGGGTTACATGTTAATTTTCTTAAATGTCAAGTTCATATTTGTCATTTTTCTTCAATCTAAAGTTTGTTCTTTTGTTTCTTCTTTGCTTTATGTACTTAATTCTCAATCCGACTTGGTTTTCCTTGGTTTAGTCTTTTGACTTTTTATAAGTTGTATTACTCAAGAATTTGACTTGACATATGTTTAGTATTTGTCTCGAGAGTTGCTCTTGATTTAAATTTTCAATGGTACAAGTGTAGCTTTCTCTCTTGCACACACACACATACCTATTCTCTTGGATCCGGGTTTTGCAGTTGCTTATTTCCAATGTGATCAAACATGCAGGTTTTATCTGCAAAGGTTATTCGTAATAAACAAACCGGTCAGTCTGAAGGGTATGGATTTGTTGAGTTTTTTTCACGTGCAGCTGCAGAAAAGGTTTTGCAGAACTATAGTGGTATGATGATGCCAAATACTGAGCAGCCCTTCCGTTTGAATTGGGCATCCTTCAGTGCTGGAGAAAAGAGATCGGAAGCTGCTTCTGATCTATCTGTATTTGTAGGGGATTTGGCTTCAGATGTAACTGATGCAATGTTGCAGGAAACATTTGCCAGTAGATTTCCATCTGTTAGAGGAGCAAAAGTTGTTATTGATTCAAATACAGGCCGGTCCAAAGGCTATGGTTTTGTTAGGTTTGGCGATGAAAGTGAGAGGTCAAGGGCCATGACTGAGATGAATGGTGTATACTGTTCGAGTAGGCCTATGCGTGTAGGTGTAGCGACCCCCAAGAAAGCAGCTGGATATCAACAACAGTATTCTTCACAAGGTATGTTTTTTATTGTTACATGTTTCTGTCTTGCATGAATTGCAGATCATGAAATCTTAAACAAAATATATTATAACCAATTAATTGTACACATATCATTATTAGCCTTTTATCTGCTTCCTTGAAACACTTATGTACACAATTCTGAAATTGTTATAGAAATGTATTTTTTTTGCTCCTTAATGGTTCACATGGGTGCTGTTTTATATTACAACTCTTAGTACTACCAGAAAAATAGTTTTAGCCAATTAATAAAGTATTTTGGCTTGCTTGATACTATGATATAATTTATTTGGTGTTAAAAGTGATGAAAAAGAAATCGAGATTAATACTCTTGTGAATTGTGATATCATGGTAGAAACCTTCAGTTCATTCTTTTTTGGTTCAGGCAGTAGCTGCATTTGAAACATAGCATTCTCTTGTCGAACTTTGCTTTCCATTTTTCTCTCCTTATTTTTTATTTTTTTCAAAAAAACTAACTAGTTGAGCTACACAATAGGGGGTAGCTCTCCCCTTTAAACCCCACCCCACCCGACGCAATGGAATTTGAACCCACGACCTCCCACATGGGTATGTGTGTTCTTGACCATTGCGCCATCCCCCAGGGGATTTTTCTCTCCTTATTGATTAATGTTTGTTGCATAGAATCAACTTTTTCATTGACAATCTTGGTTTTTGAGTTTGAAAGGCTCCTAAATATTTCTGGAGAATTGAATACTTGTAATATATGCTCCTTTTGTTATTCACATTCAGACTACTATTCCAATTCCCAATTGTTTGTAACTAGTGAAACACCACTTTGTTGCATGTTGTGTAGTTCTTATCTTCATGCTTTCTGTCTGAACTCTTTATTTGAAAATTTGGTTGTAATTTCTTAGCTTTAGTGTTGTCTGGAGGAGGACAAGGATCAAATGGTGCTGTGGCTCAAGGTTCTCAGTTAGACGGTGACTCAAATAACACAACTGTCAGTAAAGCTCTACTCTATTTCGCGAATCGTCATTTGTCCTACATGTCTCATCACTTATCTTTTATCGTAGGTATTTGTTGGAGGACTTGATTCCGAGATCAGCGATGAAGATCTTAAGCAGACCTTTTCTCAGTTTGGTGATGTTATGTCTGTGAAGATTCCAGTTGGAAAGGGATGTGGGTTTGTGCAATTTTCTAACAGGTACCTTGCTAATGGTTCATTACGGTGACTGTATAATATAACTATAATTTTGTTAATAGCACAGCTTGACAGTAGTAATACTTCAACCGTTACAGAGTCCATATATTTTTCATAAGATCTAATGAAGAGTATTTTTACAAAAATTGAATCAATTTATTCAGGTCTTGCATTTTTTCCCTTTCGAGTTCTTTATGATGCCATCAATTGAATCCTCTTTATTATCTCTGTTTATAGGAAGAGTGCTGAGGATGCAATTCAACAGTTGAATGGGACTACAATCGGCAATCAAACTGTTCGCCTTTCATGGGGTCGCAATCAAGGGAACAGACAGGTAAATTTTCTCTGCTTAAAGTGTGTATTTATAATTACATGCACAAAGGAGAAAATGGTTGCAGTTGGTTGGCTGGCGATTGCTTCTGCCTCCTGGTTGAATTACTTTTTACACAAATACATATATTTTTGGCAAGTACTTCCAAGCAATATCCTCATGCATGGCTCTATAATTTGCTTAATGGTGTGATGTATGCGTAAGCACTCCTCGTATTAGACATCCTTAATAGTCTACCACTATTTCATATTTTTCTCAAATTGCTCAAGTATGCTTCAATAAGGGTAAGCAATGCATTAACCTTACGATTAGGTTGATGCCTTGTGATCTTGAGGTCACTGGTTTGAGTCAAGGAGACCCGCCATCGTTGAAACCTTGTGCACATAGCCGCACTTCATTATAGTGTCCTCAACTAACTTGGTATGTGAGTTTGTCAATCTAGCTTAACTTGTACGATTTTGTGGGATTTGGCAGTGGAGATTGGATCATAGTAACCAATGGAATGGGGGATACGGCGGCTATGGAGGGCAAGCATATGGCGGGTATGGATATGCGGCACAACATAACCAGGAGGCAAGCATGTACGCAGCTAACGGGGCCTCTTAACAAAGTGTGGAATTAATCCGCCCTCGACAACAAAGAGCAACACAAATTTAGTGCTACTACCATGATCGATGGAGGTGAAATGGAGTGTACCTGCTTCTTTAGCTAAATATGTAGTTTGGGAAACTTTAACCGAATCGAATTTTGATATCTTGGATTGGTTTTGTAGGGATTGTTTGTAACTTGCAAAAATTGTGTGTTTTGAAGGGTTATTTTTTTAGTATCAAACTCATAAGTGAAATTGTCAAAATGAGAGCTTTTGAATGACTAGCAGTTATATATAGTTAGTGAAACAAGCCTTGATGGTTTGTGTAAAATCTTTCCAATCATTATTTTCTTGGATTTGTAATGTACAATTGGCTTGAGGTCAAACAACCAAGTAACTAATTTAGCATAAACAAATTGGTTATGCTTTCAGTGTCATGCTTAGATTTTCTGCATCTTGATTGCTTGTATGCATAAACAAGATTTGTAAATTTGAGCAATTGTTTAGGTTGACTTGGAAGAAATCACATGTTTATATTGAATATTTATGTTTAATTGTCTTCTTTTTTTAATGATTTTGTTTAATTAGTTGGTCATAATTTAATTTTAGAGGCACCAATTGTTTTTGGCTTTTTGCAATGAATTATAAATAAAAAAATCCACTTGCATGGATGCAAAGTCATATATTGCAAGAGATGGCTTAATTAATTGTTTTTTTCTCCCATGTGAACCATATTTGTTTCTATTTTTCTCCTCATTTTTTCTATAAAATTTAAATTTTGAAGTGACATAAGAAGTTTTAATTGACCATTTGAAGTTGAAGTAATTGATAATATTGAATATTTGTTATATAAATAATAAATTCAATTTCAGCAGCCAATCTTTTATTTGTTTATTTTTTAATCTACAAAATTTTCAGAGAGTAAGGTAGAGGTTTATTTTATTTATAGACCCATCCCTATAGTTAAATTGGGAAATACTGAAAAATTGTTAGATTTTAGAAGAGAAAAGAAATAAACTTTGACTTTTTTATTAAATCCATCATATACTTTCTAATTTTAAAATAGTTTCTAAAATGTTATATTTGATATCAAATTATTTTTTCATTTAACACCCCTCGAAAATTATGACTTGACCAAACATAATACTAAAATAAAACAATTGTTGACATGATAATCATTTGTCATGAAGTTAGAATTTTGGAACCAACCAATTTTGGCTCTATTGAAATAAGTCTTAAAAATAATTTTTAAGGATTAATAAATGAAATGGTCTTCTCATTATGCAACAAGTGACATTTATAAATTAGTTTTAAAAAAAATATCACTGATTATTTTGTAACACGTGATACATGACACTTTCAGTTTTATTTTTAATATATTTTTTGCCACATTGATAATCCATGAACCAATATGTGGAATATTTCGGAGTAAAAAATTCAAGAATCAAATTAGATTCTAATAAAGTTCATGAATTATTTGAAGATAAACAAAATTCATTTGCTAAATTACATTAAGCAATAAATTGATATTTTCTCTCCAAAAATGGAGTTTTTTTTTATGAATTCTAAAAATAGAGTTTAAAGAAGAATAGAATTAGTTGTATGGCGCACACATAATAGGAAAATAAACCAATAAAGAAGACACAATAATTAGTACTTGGCTTCTTAACCTTTTTAATTTAAAAATTATATTAAAAGAATTATTTTAAGCAAATACATAACCATTTTAAAAAAGGAGAGAACTACCCCCTTTATGTAGGTCAACTTATACAAAAAAAAAAAATGCTTGCTCCAAGATTTATTTTTATAATTGAAATTGTGTGCTTAATTTAAAAAAGACTGCGTTGTCTCTCCTAGGGTTGAGATTTTGGTTTGCTATAGGCTGTGTGATCGTGGACAAGGTCCGACGGTAGTTTTTCTAGGGTTCAAGTTTTGGTGGTTGTAGGCGGCGATGGGAGCGTGTAGTTGAGTAGGTTACGCAACAATGGTTGGGGGTGTGATGCTAGGGTTTTGGGGATGGTGTTGGTTGATCATGTCGGCGGTTGTGGTGGTGGGAGTCTTATCGGTGGATGTTGATCTGCCTGCTACGGGATCAGCGGCTGCCAGTAAGGGTAAGTGTGTACCGCCGTCCGGATGGGGCAGGATGGAGAGTGGGGTTGGAGTGTGTTTGGGGAGGTTGTAGTAGTCGGAGGCCTACGGCGAGCCTGAAGGTGGGGATTATGGACTATGGGAAGGCCCTCACGGGCAGATCGGACACTGTGTCTGGTTTCCCACGTGGTCAGGAGGTTGGTGGAGGTAGGGCTGAGAGGAAACGAAAGCGGGACGGACTGGCGTTGGAAGACCTAGAATCACACAATATGGAAGGAGAGAAGTCGTTCTCCGTCCATGGAGGCGGTATAGAGAAAAGTGAAGTTTACAGATTCATTAGGAGGTGCTACCTGGAGGAGCTGGATCACCTGAGTCGCATGTTAGAAGTCATGATGCGAGTTTGGCAGTTACGGGGAGGGTTTACGATGAGACATCTCCCCCATTAAGTCGGGCCATTCGGATGAGTGTCCAGAACAATATTTCGAACTTTATGATGCAGTAGATGCCCTAATGTTAGAGGCCAAGAAGTCTTAGATGTACTTGGATAACATTCTGTTGTTGGAATGGTGCAACCCTGAGAACGTTGGGGAGTTCCGTCGTCGTTGCGACTAGGAAGAGACCACCAGCTCGGGTAAGGTCAGGTCTCGGGTTGGTGGATATTATCGGTCTGATCCATCATAAGGAAGAGGAAATTCCGGCGCGTTCAGCATAGTATGACAGATCGGTGGAAAAAAAAGCTTGCCTCAAGACCCAGATCTGCAAGGGTGATCTGTGTGTCTTTTGCTCATGGAAGTCCACTCGCGTTTATGAAAATATTGACGCTTTAGTTTAGGTTTTGATTTGATTCGTTAGTGGGTTAGGTCTTCTTTTTGTTCTAAGTTGGTTTTCTTTTTCTCCTTTAGTTTATATGTGTGTTTCTCTAGACTTGCCCTCTTAATAAAGTCATTCTTTCCTGTTAAAAAAAATTTATTCTTAATTTTAAAATACTATGAATCTAAACTATATGAATTAATGTTGACAACATATAAATCTACCAATGTCATCCTGTTCATTCATTGATTCATGTATTTAATGGGGTCTTAATCATTATTAATTGTCTTGTCCATCCATATATTTTTTGCTTCATCCTAAAACTAATTATTATTGTGAGAAGTTATTTTCAAAAAAAAAAAATTATTATTGTGAGAACCAATGCTGAATTTGGAGACATCTATTTAACCAATGTCTTATTGATGTCTCATCCCTTTCTAGTGATAAATCTCGGGTGGGATATGAATTGATAAAAACATAAACTCTTAATAGTAGGAGCTATATCACTAGCAATTATATGAATTAAAATTGTTGATTCGGATTTGACACATATACATTAGTTTTACTTTTATATATAAAAATGTTTGAGAGATATGTATGAGAAATAAAGTTTATCTTAACTTTTAAGAATATTAGATAGTATTATGTGTCGTGTTTCGTAGCGCCGATGTTTGCTTAACGACATAAATCATGTCAAGCAAAACTTGCTTCAAGAGATTGAAACAAAATCTCTCGTCACAATCAGAGATTCGCACACTTGCGTAAATGCATTTCATTTTGCAGTTTCCTATCCGCATCAAGACTCTCTAAAAGACTTGTATCCCCACGATTTGATGACAGGATAACAAAATGATTTGGGAGACTAGGGTTTTGACATTGAAAATGCGAAAATTTTACTATAAGAAAAGAAAATGTGTCACTCTCAAGTTGTTTTAGGAAATTAATTTATGTCTTTATTGGTGACAATATATGTAGATTTATAAGGCGGCTTTGTGTTCATTTGCTGTCGCCAAATCCATCTCTCTCCTTCTCCTTCCCTCACTTTTTCTCTCTCTACAAATACTCACAGTCCAGCCATTGCCACAACTTTTCCACAGAGACCCACATCACATTTCTCCGATGGAGATGGAAGTGGCACTCCAGGTGTCCCCGCCGGCCATCGACTTCAACTTTGACAGCACCTGCTCCTCCCCGTACATCACCGCTCCTTCCAGTCCTCAACGCTTCCCCAACTTCTTCTTCTCCGCTCCGACCAGTCCTTCCCGCTCCTTTTACGACGGCGCCGCCGCCTCGTCCTCCGCGATCCCTTTTGACTGGGAAGAAATACCCGGAACCCCAAAAAACAGAGCATCCCAAAACGGAACCAATCGGGACGAAAACGTCGAGGATCAAGATTTCGCCTTTGATTTTAGTGGGAAACTGGACAGAGTTTCGCTCTCCGCCGCCGATGAACTC
>JAYMTA010003749.1:0-13702 GCA_036897625.1 Pelargonium cotyledonis | reverse complement strand
AATAGCATCCACAATGCTTGTTCCAAATGCATAGAGACCAACTAAAAAACTCTACTTTTTGAAGAGCCTTACATTACATGAAGACATTTTAAAGGACTAGACTCACTGTATAGAAACTAGACCTCTCTCTTTTTTTACCCACCCACCACTTATATTTTGCCACATGTCTAACGAGCCAACCATCATCAATGTGACTATTTGATCCAAAATTATCGCTCATAAAGCCAACGAGCCAACCATCGTCAATGTAGGTTAGTTGGTGGGTCAATCGGTTTTTTTGAGCAACCATACTTTTGAATAATAAAAGCACTGGATCGGTTCATTTAAAAGCATAAGAACTAATTTTGTTTAATCGTGCCTTTCAAAAAAAAAAATTGTTTAATTGCGATAGTTACATGGTGCATTTTGGTGGTTTGTCCATGTTAAATTACATACTCCACTTCAAAATTGTGCACTATATATTGTGCACCTAACGTCAACTTTTAGCTAACAATGAACAAAATTGGCATGGATTTTGGATCCAGATAGTCTTCACATGCATGACAAAAAGGAAAGGAAAGGAAAAGAAAAGAAAAAATCAGTTTCTCATGTAGCCTTCATGCCCAATTGCTCAGAAACCATGCAGTGCACATCCCAAAACCCCCTATTTACTTTTGCATGACACAAATCCTTATAAACACCAACAGGCCACACCCATTCCACACACCACCAATCAGTAACTTAACAACATTTGATCTTAAATCAGCAATGGTTCAGTTCGGGCTACAGATCCAGGTCGAGGGAGGACCAATCACGCCGGTCATCAAAATGCCATCCTCTGCTTCCACCATTCTCGATGTGAAACAAGAGATCGAAGCCCGACTGGGCGTTGAAGTCGCCAGACAGACTATCTGGACTCCAACACACGAGTTTATGGACGATTTCAAGACAATTGATGAGTACGGATGCTGCCACGTTCTCCAGCTCCAGGTCGAGCCTCCTGATGAGAATGTTACGCGCGAGATCAAAGTGATTCCTGATTCTGGCGGCGAGCACCAGTATGTGGTGAAGGAAATCGAAACGGTGCTGGATCTGAAGAAAAAAGTGGGAGAGGAGCTTAAGGCTAAGGCTGAGGACATCAAGCTGTTTATGTGGAACCATGGCGTTGAGATGAAGAATCATTTGCAATTGTACAAGTACTACATTCGCGACGGGACCAAGATTTCTGCTACGGTCATCAAGAAAGCAGGGGAGACTCGTGGCGAAGCTAGCAAGAAGACTGACACGGTTTATGCTGCTAATTAGTACCGATCGGATCAGTTCAAATATCTCCACCTATCTATCTATCTACTTGTATATAAATAAGACAATGAGAAGAGGAAGAAAATGGAACTAGATTTAGGATATGCTGTAGTTGAGATTGCTTGGAACTATTTGAAATGTCTAGAATAGGAAGGATTGGTAAGAGAAGTTTGGAAATTTTAGATAAGTATTTGTGAAACATCTAAGTTCTTAAGAACTGAAATACAACACTCATTTTGAGACAACGATTCTAGAGAAACGTGACACTCATTTTGGTAACGAATGAGCATGATTTTTTTTTTTTTTTTTTATGCTATATATGTATGTGATTGAGCTAATGTTTTGTCAATAATCAATCTGAGGAACATGTGACCTTCAAACTTTAATTTGGGCTCTTCTAAATCTACTCCAACTATATCAGTTTGTATCGATCGTAGTCTCTTAATATGAAGAACCTTTTCGAGAACAGTGATTCAATGACAAATCGACAAGCAAACTAAGAATGCAATCCAAAGCTAAATGTACTTTTCTGATGCATACTAAGTGGATGGTGACCATACCTTGCAGCAAGATAGTTCCTTCCTAATAATCCTTCATGATCCCTTAAAAAATTGAAGAAAATTTTGCCAAGATTTTTTCCTTTAACTACAATCTGCAAACATGACATAATAATAATAAGATCAAAGATACGCAATTCAAACAATGCAAATATGAGTAAAATCAGTTTCTCATGAAGCCTTCATGCCCAGTTGCTTCAAAATGCAGAGAGAGTGATTATCAGAAACAGAAACCATGTAATGCACATCCCAAAACCCCTCATTTACTTTGCATGACACAAATCTTAATATACACCTACAGGCCACAACCATTCCACACCACCAATCAGTTAACAAAATTTGATCTTAATCACATTTATCCAAATTCCATTTTACACTCTCTGAAAAATCAACAATGGTTAAGTCCGGGGTACAGATCACGATTGAGGGAGGAGCAATCACGCCAGCCATCAGAATGCCATCCTCTGCTTCCACCTTTCTCGAAGTGAAACAGGAAATCGAAGCTCGACTGGGCGTTTCAGTTGCCAGACAGAGTCTCAGGACTGTAAGAGAGGAATTTGTGGAAGATTTCACGACAATTGGTGAGTACGGACGTAGCTTCAGTATCCAACTCCAGGTCGAGCCTCCTGCTGAGGATCTTACACGCGAAATCATATTGATTCCTGATACTGGTGTCGAGCACAAGTATGTGGTGAAGGAAATTGAAACGGTCCTGGATCTGAAGAAAAAGGTGGGAGAGGAGATTAAGGCTGAGGCTGAGGACATCAAGCTGGTTAAGTGGAAACAAGGCATTGAGATGAAGGATCATCTGCAATTGTACAAGTTCTACATTCGCGATGGGACCAAGATTTCTGCGTTGGTCACCAAGAAAGCAGGGGAGGTTAGTGGTGAAGCTAGCAAGAAGACTGACACTGAGACGGGGTCTACGACTGGTGGTGAAGCTAGACTGACACTGAGACGGGGTCTACGACTGGTGGTGAAGCTAGCCAGAAGACTGACACTGAGACTGGGTCTACGACTGGTGGTGAAGCTAGCAAGAAGACTGACTCGGTTTATGCTGCTTATTAGTACTGATCGGATCAGTTCAAATATATCCATCTATCTACTATCTATCTATCTACTTGTATATAAATAAGACAATGAGAAGAGGAAGAATATGGAACTAGATTTAGGATATGTTATGGTTAACATTGTTTGGAACTGCTTGAAATGTCTGCTATATATATTGAATAGGAAGGATTGGCAAGAGAAGTTTGGAAATTTTTAAGTATTTGTGAAACATAGAAGGTTATCTCTAAATGATATGATATTTTTATGTGATAGTCATGTGTTTGAACTATAATAGTTTGCTATATTTAGTGTAGTATCATAATGATTATGTGTTATAACGGATATTATTGACAATTCATGCATAGCTAAATTTCTAAAAGTTTAAATAGAACCCTCATTTTGTGACAAATTTTCTTAAAGAAAAACAGGACACTCGTTTTGGGAGTGAGGAGGTATGACTTTTTTTTATACTACCTATGTGTTTGAGCTAATGTTTTGTACATTTTCCATCTGAGGAACATGTGACCTTCAATCTTTAATTTGGGCGCTTCTAATTCTACACCAACTATATCAGTCTGTATCAATCACAGTCTCTTAATATCAACTGTGAACAACCTTTTCGAGAACAGTGGTTCGATGACATATCAACAAGCAAACTAAGAATGCAATCCAAGAAACTGTTTATATAGCTAAATGTACTTTTCTGATGCATACTAAGTGGATGGTGACCATACCTTGCAGCAAGATGGTTCCTTCCTAAGAATTCTTCATGATCCTTTAAAAAATTGAAGAACATTTTGCCCAGATTATTGGTCATTGATCTGTCGAATCCTGCTTTTCTCCGACACCAGCAAACCTGTCATTATGCATAAAGGGATCAATTTTTCCTGTTCAATTATTTTGACATTTTATTAAGCCTCCTGCAATCCAGTAGCTTCTGGCTACATATCGGTCAATTTTTTGAAATGCATCTAAAAGATGAGCAAAATGATGGAGAAGAAGGCAAAACTTACAAAGAAGATTTGAATTATTAATGGTGTAGGGCCTCCTTTATTTTTCTTTTTACAATCTGCAAATATGACAGAATAATAAGATCATGCAAATATGAGTAAAACCATATGAAGACATTGCCGTCCTACACTATCAATAAAGACAGATTATCGATGTTTCTTAAGTTCTGATAGTAATTAAAGCTAAAGCCTCTGCAAGAAAAACACACAAAGTTTAGAGAAAATGGGAGAGTTTGGAACCAAACACAAGCGTTTGGTGCTAGTTCCATGTCCATACCAGGGTCACTTGAGCCCAATGCTTCAGCTAGGAACCATCCTTCATTCCAAGGGCTTCTCCATCACTATTGTTCATACCAAGTTCAACAGCCCAGACCCATCCAGCCACCCAGATTTCACTTTCCTCTCAATACCTGATGGTTTATCAGAAAACGAGGTCTCATCCACAGATTTTGCAACTGTCTTGCTGTCCCTGAATGCAAACTGTGGAGCGCCGCTCCAAGAATTGCTAGTCCAGGCGATGGAACTACAAGAGCAGCATGACAAGATTGCTTTTATCATTTATGATTTAGCCATGTACTATGCGGGTGCAGTGGCTAATCATGTTAAGGTTCCAAGCATCATCTTGTGCACCACAGCTGCTGCTACTCTATTAACATATTACATATACCCTCAGCTGCAAAAAGAAGGTCGTATACCCTTGCCAGGTATGTTCTGTCAATCAATTATACTACAACAAAAGGTCATATCAGTAAAATTATACTACCTCTGTCCTTGCATAAGTTAGTGCATGAGTCATATCAGCATCTTTATGTAATTTGGTTTTGCTTATCATCTTGAAACTAAGAACTGCTATTCATCCCAAAATTTGAATTTTTTTTAACATAATAATTATGTTAGTTAAATGGACATAACACATGAAATAATTGAATAATAATTTGGCAAAGCATAATATAGTAATTTACAATAACTTGTATTAACACAACACTCAGGCGTCGCAAACTAAGAACATATCATTTGTAATATAGACTGCCATATCGTTCAGTGATTCATGTTATACATAACAAGTTCAAGAGATACTACTTAACTTATTATAGGGATGTTATTAGTAATTCATGCATAACTTACATGGTAAAAGAAAATAGCACACTCATTTTGGGACAAAAGTGCAACAGAAGCAAGAAACTCATTTTGGGATATAGGGAATAATAGCCAAGTTGTTACTACTTTATGTCCTTCAAAACACATCTAAAAGGTGCAACTGCTGAAAATGGAGTTTGGGCAGCTATGATAAAAACATAAACTATCATTTGGATGCAGATTCTATAACAGAAGACCTGATACCTGGGCTGACTGCCTTAAGATATAAAGATCTACCTATTCACAGACGCGGGAATGTGAGTGCCTACTTACAACTTCTATCTAATATGAGTGATATAAGATCAGCTTCAGCAGTCATATGGAACACGGTGAACTGCCTCGAACAATCATCATTGGCACAACTCCAGCAACGTTATCAGATTCCGAACTTCTCTATAGGTCCATTGCACAAATTTGCTAAAGCCACCTCGGGAAGCTTAATCAAAGAGGACTCTAGTTGTATCGAATGGCTTGACAAGCAGACCAAGAACTCGGTGCTATATGTGAGCATAGGAAGTGTTGCCGTCATAAATGAGAAAGAGCTCACTGAAATGGCATGGGGCCTAGCAAATAGCCAGAAGCCATTCTTATGGGTGATTCGACCAGGATCAGTTGCTGGTTCAGAATGGATTGAGCTACTTCCAAAGGGTTTCAGAGAAGCAGCTGGAGAAACTGGTTACATAGTGAAATGGGCACCCCAAAGGGAAGTGTTGGCGCATACTGCAGTGGGAGGGTTTTGGAGTCATTGCGGGTGGAACTCAACCATTGAGAGCATTAGCGAAGGGATACCTATGATGTGCAAGCCATGTTTTGGGGACCAGAAGATAAATGCAAGGTACTTGAGCCAAGTATGGAAGGTGGGATTGGAAATGGAAAATGATTTTGACAGAGGGGATATAGAGAGAGCTGTGAGAATGCTGTTGGAGGAAAAAGAAAGTGAGGCTATGAGAAAGAGATCAATTAATTTTAAGGAAAAGATTGAGATCAGTATCCGAGAGGGTGGTTCTTCCAACAGTTCTTTGACTAAGTTGGTGGAATTTATCATGTAATCAAACTATATACATGACTGAGGCAAAGCCAAAAAAATAAATAAATAAGTATAGTATTTCAAATAGCATGTTCTGTATATTGAATAGCATTAGCATATTCAATTTTTGGACTCAAGTATGAAGCAACCAACCTATCACGAACAATGAAACAAGAGTTACTTCGCACTCAAGCGACATATAAGCAAAATAATTGTCATACACATAAGACTCCGAAGCATGATATATTGAGGTTTCAAAGCAGCTCAATTAAGTGATTTACCCAAAACCAGGAACGTACCCAATTAATCATCCAAATGCTAAAGAATCAAAGCACTGAATCTTCGAAATTTATAGTATCAATTACCATAATGCATTCACATTAGACATATCCACATACTCAGATCACAGATTCAACAACACAAAAATAAATTCAATGGTATATAAACCCAATAATCCAAGGGAGAGAAAAGAAAAGAGATCATGACCTTGATTCCATTTAGCAAGCAATTTCAATGGTCATTCACGTTTGGTCTCTTCATTAGGTACTTAGGAACAGTCTCGTTCTCCACAGAAGACATTCTCCTGCAGACTGAAGCTGATCGACAATCCCTCGGATTATGTTATGATGGGATTCAGTTGAGCAAAAACTGGAAATAGAACTTCAAACAAAATAGGCATCACAATGATTTAAACTCTGGAAATTATTAATAATATTGCGCATATGTATAATTCCTTATGGCTTTGGGTGTTTAACTCATAATTAACAAATCTGCTTCCAATGAGGCTCATGAGTGCGGTTTAGGACCAAATTAAGGAGTGGTGTTGGGAAGGAATAAAGTAGATCCTATTCACTAGCTATGATAAAAACAAAAAGCACTATTTTCAACCTCAAGCTCACATGCTTTCATTCACTAAATATATTCACCAAATCAACCATTTAGTAGAAATTTTATAGATATTTTTATTACAAGTTTAAATTGTTGAGACAAAGACACACACAGGCATTACATCAAACACTTTGTACGCAACACTACCAGTTATAAGACTCTCGAAAACATGTAAACACTCACAAAGGTTTTCAACCAGAAACTTCAATGGCCTTCACTTCAGGCTTCTTGACCTCCGCCTTCGGCACAGTCACAGTCAAAACGCCGTTCTCCATACTAGCCTTCACCTGCTCCATCTTCGCGTTCTCCGGCAGCCGGAACCTCCTAATGAACTTGCCGCTGCTCCGCTCCACTCGATGCCAGGTATCATTCTTGTCCTCCTTCTCGATCTTCCTCTCCCCGCTAATCTGCAGCACCCTGTCGTCTTCAATTTCGACCTTGATCTCCTCCTTCTTGATCCCCGGCAGATCCGCCTTGAACACGTGAGCTTCCGGCGTCTCCTTCCAGTCCATGCGAGCGTTCACGAAAGCAGAGGTTTCGCGGGAAGATTCTGGTAAAGTAGAGAGAGAAGATGGGAAAGGGAAGACCTTGGATGGATCCCAGACGTCCAGAGAAAATGGATCGAAGATGTTGCTTCGTCGGCCACCGAAAACACTAGGAATCATCGACATTTTCTGGATCTCGAGCTAAGGAATTTGAGATGAGAAATCAAATGGAAACAGAAAACACTAAAGATTTTGAGCGGGTCTTTAAATTGCAGAGCGCTTTCAGTACTTTTTGATCATCTGATTATGGGTTTGATAGGTATATATAGGAGCGAGTGGAGGTATTCGGGAGGCTTCGGTTCGAATTTGGCGCCATTTCATCGACCGTTCGCTTGACGAACTTTCTAGCTGTTTCGGGTACGTTGTATGGGCCCCAACGAACTTTCTAGCTAATTCGGGTACATTTAATGGGCTTTTTTGAATGAGTTTAGGCCCATTTAGTTTTTATAGACCGGTCGTTGACACTAAAATACTTAAGTAGGGCATGAGAATGGTTCACGTCGTTTCAAATCGGACCAAATCTAGATCGATTTCTTTATAAAACATGTTTGATGACCGGACTAATTCAAGGATTGAATTAAATGGATTGTGGATGGTCTAAAATGGAACCAAGAAATGGCTCATTGTAAATGGCTTGGTTTGAAACTAGGATTAGACCGAATTGACTCATTATTTTAATGTTTGCTTCTCTAGAGGTATCAAGTTCGAGCACTGATTAATACGATTGTTTATAAATAAATAAAAAAACTCATATATATATAATGGTGTTCGAAGGAGATAAATAAAAAAAATCAATTGAAATTAATAAAGTAACAATAATAAACTATAGTGTACTAAACATGGTTAAACAAAATACTAATGGAATAAATTTTAGATACCAAAAATGTAATTTAAATTTAAAAAAACATGGCATGAACCATATTAACCGTCGAATGGATGTAAAATTAATAAACTAAAAACCGGACCAAATTTATTCAGTCCGGACTAGTTGAATCTATTCTTCGGCTCAAACTCAATCATATTAGTTTTACTTGATACAGTAATGAATTCGGTTTTATTTATTTATTCATTTTTATTGACAAAGGATTATCTTATTAATAATAACATGTTCTTAAACTTTCTATAAAGTGAAAAAGACATCCAAAAAGTATATAATATATTAAACTAATGATTTGAAAATTGAAGCATTGAACTGAAGACGTTTAGCGATGAAGATCCCATCTTTTAAGCTCCAAAACAGAGCAATAGAGTTGTTGCTAAATAAAAGATGGACAATATCACGTGAGTAGGAAACCACTCAATCCATTGGGTCAGTTCGTGGGAGTGCTTTGCTTTTGTAACGTGTACTAATAATTGAATAAGAAATTACTTTTATAGGGTCAACCCTGTAGTCTATAATTTAAAGATGACAACGGAGCGGGTTTAGTAATCCCGTCTCCATTTGTGCCCAACCTTGAGTCGTGTTCTACTTTCTTCTCGTGTCTCCGTTGAAAATCTTTTCGCTATCATGTTCGCGTGGTATCTTACTCCCTCTTCTCGTTGCTCGCTACATGGTATCTTGCTTTATTGCACCATTTGTATCTAGACGACCCTCATGCGGACATGCCACACTGGAGCTCCTTCGCGGGTCGTCTTCTATGTCGTTGACTCAATTGTGAATCATGATCACAAGAGTCCAACACGTGGCAGTTGCACCACAACCTCCAGCTCGTGTCCCACAGGATCAATCTCCCATGAAAAGCTTGCACTAGGCCAGCCGCACCTTATTCCTAGCCCAAGGGCGTACCAATTTGGACCAGTGGCGAAGCGCCATGCATGTGGTAGACTCATGATCCTATACGCGCACAACATTGTATCATCTTCCTCAGTCCAAGTTGAAATCAAACCAATCTAGAGTGCTGGTCTAAATATAATTGGATCAATTTAGATCAGAGTTTTTCTATTTTTCATTCTTTTATTATTTTACCCGTATATGATGTTTGATTGACATCGTAAAGTTGTCTACCATAATTTGATCCTTTCAAACTCACCTTTGACATACTAAGACCTAATTCTATACCACCTCGAGGGTTGACTCGAATAACATGGTCACATCACCCATTCAAACCCTCATCGAGATCTCTCAAAAAATGTCATTTTTGACTCTAATTACATCTTGCTTGTTCCTGGTTAAGTCATAATCACTTGCAAATGAGGTGGATTTAGGTAATCTCATTTCTATTATTAATCCTTATTATCATGTAAATAACTAAATTGTATAAATGTAACAAAGTAATTTCAAGATAAATCACTAATATCGATTGTACTATAGTTGGTCCGTGACACCTTATGTTAAAAAGTATAGTACCAATGATATAACTACATAACTAATAATAGAGTGTAACTTTCATTTTCCTAGACCTAGTTGTTTCCAAGGACATAGAATTCGTTACAAATAATGCTTTTTTTCTATGTAGTTTTGGAAAATAGGACAAAACAGAATCAATTGTACTTAACATTTATGGAAATCAATATAAAAATATACATGTGACGCACTGAATTATTTGTATGTAACGGCACATTCAATTCATGAGATACACCAAAGTCTACATATATAAATATTTCATTGGGTTTTGTTTTGTCTTTTGCATTTATACATTTCTATTTGTTGTTACCTAATAGTTCGGTCCTTTCTAGGTTGAAATAAAAAATCAGGATGTGCCAATTCAGGACACATGGGCCTCTGTCGGTGCACATTTTTATTTTCCGTTTATTAATTTTTGTTTGAATTGCTTAGTAACATTTTTTGAATTGAAAGGGTTTGCTCCATATCTAGAAGTCACAATTCGGATTTTGAATGTTCGAATTTGATAGGATGATATTTGAATTAGAGAAAATTGGATTTGTCTTGGTTGGATTTAGAATTTTAGTGAAATATGTGCGAATTTGTCTAATGTGATTCCCTTTTTCAAAATAAGTATGATCTAAATTAGTAAATTAGTTTAAGTCAGATCAAAGTTCAGATGTTCGAGAATTTAAATTCAAATTGTCAACTTCAAACTAATATTCATGAATGGCCACATATAACACCTTAGGAACTTTTTTTTTTTGGTACTTTTAAAATTCATGCCATAATAATTGTGAAAAATAGTTCTCAATGTTTATACATCATAGAGAAAATGAATAATGTATAGAGAGGAATTGAAGTACAAAGTAGATTAGAACGCATGCTTAGAATGAGCTTAAATTTAGTCGGCAACTCGAGATGGGTCTATAATAAAAACTCATAATTCTTGGCCATGTCCTACATCATTATGGGTCAATTTGAGCATGCTTAAATTAATGATGTTTTTTTTAAAAATAAAATTCGATAGTTTGGTATTTTGTTTTATTTTACTAATATTTTATGTTAGCACCTTTTAAACTATATTCGTCTCAAAATGAGTATTTTTTATCTCTATTTTAAGAAAAATTATGGAAAAATTTGATAGTGTACTATATTTACTTTTGTATCATCATACTCATAAACTAATTAGGCTACACTTTTCTATGTCAGATGGTGTTGTCTTTGAACTGTCAATTTTTTCTATTGCTCAGATGGATTTGTTGAGCGAATGAAACTATATATATATATCTAGTTTATCTCAACAAAAAAAAAAAAACTATCTTTGGCTTATATGAGTGAACCAAATTTACAAGTCAAATAAAGGTTGTATGTGATATATTCACAAATATTTCTTCGAATTCAATAACAATGACATACCAATTATATATTAGTGTTGATAAACACATACTCCCTTCGTCCCAAAATGAGTGTCTTGTTTGTCAAAAATATTTGTCTCAAAATGAGTGTCTTGTTTCTATTTTTAGGTTATTAAATTATTGTTTTTTCCATATTATCCTTATCACTAATGCACATTGGCAGATTTGCACATTGGGTGTAGGTTGAAAAATGAGGACTATATTGGAAACACACTCAATTATCTTGTAATTCTTAATTTTACAAAAATAAAAACAAGACACTCATTTTAGAACGAATGAAATATTTTAATGGTATCATATAATTCTCAGTATCAAAGAAGAATGTAGCCAATTCTTCTTCGTTTTTTTTATTCAATACTCGAATTGTTCAAATAGCGTGCACAATTTGTACGCATTTTGTTAAGATCTTTGTCAATTTTGATACATACGTGTGGGTGTGGACCCATTTCAATACATTTTACTACAATCTATTATAGTATTGCTTTCGGTGGAGAGAATATGAGCAAAACGTATGGAATTTTTCATTAGCGGTTGGTTGGTCTTTAAATTTTATCACAAACAGTTTTGTTTTGTTATTGTTTTTTGAACAATAAATTGATGTGAAATCGACCAAAATGCATTGCATATGATTTAGCTGCAGGCTTCAGATGCCCAACACTAAGATTTAATTAGCTAATTATTGATAATCATTGATTACGATATTTTCAGATTCAGTGCTAATTATTTTCGACCTTTTCACAGGTAGATTGTAAGCAGTAGTAGGTAGCCAGAAACAACAATTTTCAGTTGAAAAAGAAGATGATGTGAAGTTAATTAAACTACTTATTTCAACGTTGAAACTATTGATATTAAGTTAAATTTTTTGTGAGGAAAATCCAACAACTTTTTGTAAATGGTAGGTATCACTTGTCACAACTTTAATAAAAATGTAAATTTGGTACCACCGTCTAACACAATTATCTTTGTATTTTACTATTCGATAATTAAAAGTCGATGTCATTGTAACTAAGGGCTTGTTCTGGATCACTATTGTTTCATGTAGTCTTCTTTTACCTTAACCAAATATTACATGATTTGCACATGCAAGAATATTGCTTATCAAGGACGGAATTTTCCGTCAGTGATTAACCAAAATTCGTCACTGATGCGGATCCGTGACGGATTTCATTCAATCACTGATTTCATAGTCGCAAATCGATCAGCGACGGAAATGGACCAATTTTGAGATGAATTATTACAAAATCAGTGATGGAATTGAACCGGTTCAGAGACGGAATTGAACCAGACCAGTGACAAAATTGAACCATATTAGTGACAGAATTGGACCGGTTCAGGGACGGAGATTTCGTCACTGATCAGTGACGGAAATTGGTCCGTCACAAACTCCGTCTCTGATAAGCTATTTTCTTGTAGTGACATGATCTCAAGTGACGTGAAGAAGTGGTTGTATGCGCGAGGTACATTTATTGAAATGGTGCAAGAAGTTTTTTTATTTATTAGTTGAACTACACAATATGGGTCAACTCTCTCCTTAAAATCTCACCTCACCCCACCTGACTCAATGAGTTGAACCCATGATCTCTCACAGAGAGATGTGCTCGCGTCTTGACATTGAGCCGCCGTCCCCTAGAGAAATACTATAGATTGTGTCAAGTGGTTAAAATACTATAGATTTTCTCTAAGATCTTAAGTTTAAGTTTTTTTGTCAACGATATGAGACGCTTTATTTGAAAGTGAGAAACATTATTATTTCGAGTATGATGTCTCATCACTGATAATTTTTTTTTGGAAATGATGTCATTCACATTAGCCAAATCAAATTGCTCTTTGAAATAAAAAGTCCGTTAGAACTCATCCAGAAATGCATTTTTCATAGGATCAAGCAACTTACTGCAGCTCAAAAGAAGGAAATAATTAGTCTTAGGAATTGAAATTAGCTATCAAAACTGGTCATTTGAAGAAGAAGCTCTCTAAAATCTGCAAAGAATCAAATCACAGAACACAGAAACTGAAAAAGGTTCTGGGCCGCACGATGAGCAACTTCTTCAACTTTGGATTTGATGGAACTGTAGAGATAGTATGATGACAACAAGAAATGAAATGGCAGTAAAAAGGCATAGAACTCGAATCCCAATGTGTTGTTGTAATGAATATGAATCAAGAAACCATTGTTTACGTGATTGCATCATCACTGCAACATGTGCTTCAACCATCATTATACCACTTTTTTTTCTCTCTCTCCTTTTTTTCTTTTATCTTTTTACATCTTAATGCGCTCCACGATTTTTCACTTTTTAGTATATCTGGTTATGCGGGCCGCGGGTCTAAACGGTTTTGGACCAAAATAGTCTGTAAATTAAGCGGGTTTAAACGGGCCGGGCCAAAAAAACCGCAGAATCGCGGGACGTCCACTAATATTTATTTTTGTTTTAAAACTATAAAATAGCAAGATGCGATATCACGTTA
>JAYMTA010003748.1:0-13703 GCA_036897625.1 Pelargonium cotyledonis | reverse complement strand
TATTGACAATTCATGCATAACTAACTTGCTAGAAAATGAAACAAGACACTCATTTTGGGACGGAGGGAGTATCATTCATGATATCTTATATTTAAACGTCACTAAATAAAACATCACAAACTCAATATTATCCAAACTAGTTGATATACCTATAATATGAAAAATAATCAAGTTGAACGCACTAAAAACATCTTCCTAAGCATGAATAGCTTTAATCGCTATCAATGATTCTGACTCTACTGTGAACCTACTCTAGCCTCGAGCACGAATCCATTCTAGAGCATCCCGAATATCCAAAGCCTCCAAAACACATACATCCCCACATCCAGCCTGGACTGATTTGCCACCACCCCACACGCGCTTGATATGAGCTTGCATGCCTCTAGGGGGCCCTGAACCAGCCACTCCATTGTAGCCTAACAACCACCAATCGGTGAAGCTCAACCCTTTCTGTCGCATCCACAAACCCATCAAGCACCATCATCCCCGTTGAACAAATAAGAGACTCTTTAGCTGTGATTGGGAACAATGATTCCCACAAGATTCGGATACCCCAAATAATGTAACAAACAATGGACATAAATTATGAATCTTTACAGTTAAGAATTTGATCAAACCACTTCGAAACCGACCCACCCTCCCCTTCCAAATTTTCATCCCTAAATTTACTCTAACATTGTCGAGCGAAACAATAGTGTCAAAGAAGGTGTTCAACACTTCAACTTATTTAGGCTCCCGTTTTTATTTTAGAAAAATTAAGAAATTAATTAGTATTAGAAATTTCTTTTATCTTTATTCGAATGTGTTTAAAAAAATATAAGAAATAGTTCATCCATTTCTTAATGATTAATGATGTCATAAAATAAATAAACAACACCATTCAATTGTATTTTTTTATGTTAACAGAGAGACAATATAATTTAAGCGATCAATTTGAATTTTCGAAAGAAACGTCCAAAATCTTTCAAATATTTTTTACTGGTGGTGTTGGAGTCTGACGGAGATACTTCATCTTTCCAAGGTTCTAGTTTTTACCTTTTTCACTCGCAAAAAAAAAAAAACTCTATAAATAAACCGTGAATGGAACAAACGTCAGGCTTGAAGGCGCAGCTTCAGAGTTCATAGCATCTTCTAAGCTTCTCTCTGGAACCTTCCAAACCCAAACCGATCAGAAGAAGCAAAACCGAAATGGTGACCATCAAGTTCCTCTGCAGTTACGCCGGCAGGACCGCCCCCCGCTCCCCCGACGGCAAGCTCCGTTACCTCGGCGGCGAAACCCGCGTCCTCTCCGTCGACCGCTCCATCGCCTTTTCCGGTCAGTAATTCTACCTGTCCCCCTTCAATTTCTGTGCATTTTGAGTCTGGATTGCCAATTCAGCGCCATCGTGCTGTAGTATTCGATGATTTAGAGGCCGTTTAATTATGTGGTTACAGAGTTGCTGTTGAAGCTTAGAGAACTGTGTGGAACACCGGTGTGTACTCTACGGTGTCAATTGCCGACGGAAGATCTAGACGCTCTGGTGTCGATCACCTCCGATGAGGACCTCGCCAATCTCATCGAGGAGTACGACCGAGCTTCGCCTCCGCCGTCGTCTTTAAAGATCAGAGCCTTCCTTTCTCTACCGAAATCCACCAAAAAAACCTCTCCCACTCCTTCCCTCTCCAGCTCGACGATCACGTCCATCGCCGGATCTACTCCGAGATTTTCGAATAAATCGGCCGTGGTTCGGTGCCTCGCTCCTCAGATCTCGGCACCTCCGGCAGCTTTTCCCCTCTACCTGAACAAATCAGCCACTGGAAAGTTCCGTAGCCCCCACCAGTACCAGTACAAGCATCACCACCATGGTTATTATGCTCACGGAAACTCAAACTCTAGCCACATCTTCCTCGTTCACAACGGAAATCACTGGCAATAACGTGAACTGAACTGATCGGTACAAAAATTGCCGGAGACGGTTCACCGGAAAAAAAACACCATAATATAGCAAAGTATATATATGTAATGTAATAGGACTGTAAAATCGTTAAGAAGGATTGCTTTTTGATCCGTGGCCATTAATGAATTTCAGTCCAATATCATTTGGATCCCACGTCCCCAAAAAAATTGTGATGGTGAGTTCTTGTTGAATTTTCGTTATTCTCTTCCATTGCTGCTTGTGGAGAGTGAAATTGCTTCAAATTCTCCATTTCACCGTTGGGTTGTGTTTTTGGATGTGACGGTGTTTTTTTTTTTTCATCCACGCGTTCCATCCGTCATCACCTTTTATTTTTCCTAAACTTTATCATGTTGCTTGTCTATATTTGTTGTTTTGTGTCAAATTTCTCTGAGTGAACTGTATATATGTCAAGTTATATGATTTTGTAATTTTTGCAGGTTCATGAATCTTGTTTAATTGCAGTTGATGATGAACTTGAAGTTGAAGCTTATATTATTTTGTAATTTTTGCAGGTTCATGAATCTTGATAGTTGCAGACAATGAACTTGAAGCTGATCATGAAGAAACGGAAGGACCACTTCTGTAAATTGGTACTAGTGTTTTTGTAAGTTTTCTGATCCTTTTTTTAGAATTGCTCGTGAAGACACGGTATCTACAGTTCTTGATAATTTGCCATTTTTGAACAAACATTATTTTTTGTCTGTCTTTAGGTTTTTGTTTCCAAGTTGCATTATTATTAATTGAGTTTCCTTTAGAGATAAACATTGAATTTAGGCATTTAGCAAATATCCCTTGTTTCTTTGTCTTTCTGTAGTGAAAGTTTTGTTTAAGAGTTGGAATATGGATGCAGATCATGGAGTAGATTTGTATGTGGTGTTTTGCAAGTCATGTTCTTGCCAAAACATTTGGGTGCAACATGTCTTGCATGTTCTTAATTAAGATACAAATTGAGGACCAACATCTATAATATCTGATAATGAAGTTTAAGAGATCAGAAATGATGTATAGAGAATGTAAACTAGATGATAACTACTCAATTGTGCCTTTGATATCGATCAAATTCCATATTTATTAATTTGAAAACTATCGGCGTTGTTTTACTCTGTTCTTGTAGATGTTAATATTTGAATTTGATTTCATCAACATTCTTCTAAACAAAGACATTAGTGAGGAGAAATGATAGAGATTCCTATATATATTACCACCTGTGAAATCATATAGTCGCTAATTGTTCGTTAAACTTTGTGTACTTAGGTGTTATCGTCATGACATTAATATTCTAAGATTTCTTTTTTCTGTCTGTTGTATGAATTTATGCATATTAGTGTGAGATATTTAATGTCTTCTGCTGTGATCTTTTCTATTTCTTGTTGCTATGTTATCCAAGAAAAATGACAGTTGTTGAAGTGTGGTTTACAGTTTAAGCAGAAAATGATTCAGTGGAGGTGGAGATATTTGTGGGATCATGTCATTGAAAAATGGCAATAAGATGGACAAATATTGGGGGACCACTGTGACATCTAATGAATGTTTGTTTACCAGAACTAACTGGACATGGAAGAAACCAAACAAACATGATAAGTATAATTGACAGCTGGGATTTCGAGGAGCACCAAAATTAAAAATAGAAAGCTGACAAGGATATTGCTAGCTATTTCCTCTTATGAAAAAGGAGGAGAGCCAATATTTTAGTTGTGAAAAAAGGCTCTCCATAAAGTGAAGATTCCCTTGTAGATGTTGCCTCTGTTTTTGGAGAGATGTCAACTAAATTGGAATGACATATAATCACTACTAGTAAAGAAAGAAGAAACCGGTTTTGGGTTGTAATATACTCTCGTTCCAAAATAATTGTCGAACTTTTCTTTGTAAATTTAACACAGAAAAGTGGACAATTATTTTGAGACGGGGGAGTATAAGATGTGTGGAGAGTAAGAGAAAGCAGCAGTCTATTTTACAAGAGTATATATTTGGAGGAGATGAGATAGGAGCATCTGTAAAAGGCTAAAAGGGCCAATTTTGATGGAACCCACAAAGTGAGAAATGGTAATGTAAGGTCCTTGTTAAGGTCTCCAGTCAAGTATATTAATGGGAATGGACGTGATGAATAGGTTACAGAAATAACGGGACCCCTTTGCGATAGGATATGGAACCAAAGATTGGGCATGTCGAGTGTGAATAATTGGTTGACACAAAACGGAAAAAAGAGATGAGGATGAACAATATTCAGAAATAAACTTGACCTTTACTGTAAAAACCGTGTATCGGACCATACATAGTCCACAAGATGTTGCAAACTAAAGGATAGATAGATGGCAGTCCATGAAAGTGACCTATTGTGTAGATTCATGCTCTCAATTGGTGCAAGATAAGATGATATTATTGTATAGCAGAAAATTACGAGTTCAAACCTTTAAATAGGGAGAGTATTAGCGCATGCAACCACTTTACACGTTAAATACATGTAAGACACATTTCAGACTGTGATAGGTGAAAAGTGAATCTCATCTTATGTCAACTATAATGGACAATTAGAATTCAAATTAAGCTTTATTTAAAATGTATGGCGGGTGCCCGCATAAATCATTTTCCCTTTAAAAGGTTAAATTCCCTATTTCATCAACAACTATTGTCCATAGATAGGCATGTCAATAGAGTCCCAAAATCAAGCATGTTCATGTACTTCCTCAGCCAAATGAGGAAAAAAAACACTGCAAAAACAAAACAAAACGTGTTTGGATGAGTGGACCATGTCAAAAAAGTATTAGACATTTGAATCGCCTTTAAAAAGCCCAAAATCTTTTAAACCAAAGATTTTAAAGTAATTTGACTTAAGCCCGACACATTCATAAAAATGAGAAATATATTACATAACAACATATATTACAACCAGCTTTGAAGAACCGTGTCCCTAAGGGTAGTATAGTAGTTACATAACAACATATATTACAACCCAAACAAACAATTATAATTGGTTTAAAGTACTAGTACAACAACAAAGGTTGTGCAAGCGGCACTATTTGAAAGGTGAAAGTGTTGTAAATTTTGCAGCTCCCAAATATTTTCATTTGGAAACTGAATCTCCAAAATATCCAGTATTGGTATTATTCAATCTGCAACACATTCAAGTTCAAACCTCACCATCCCATAGCTCTTCCACGGTCTTGAATGGTCCTTGCGGCGCAACCAATTCCTCCTTTTTCATGAATCTGTCCTGAGGGATCGTGTTGATTTTGTCGTGATCCCCTTCTGTCAATGCCCAGTTAAAGATGTCCAGGTTCTGCTTCATCCTCTCTTTGTTGAAGCTCTTAACCACAAAGGTAACACCTTGTTCATACAGCCACCTCAGACAAACCTGCCAAATTCGTAACATGTTTCAGTTTCCAATTCTCATAACCAGAGTATCATTGGAAGCAGAATCATCAATATAAGTAAAATATAGAACCTGAGCGACAGATTTGCCGCGAGCCTTGGCAATCTCATTCAGCTTTTGGTTTTCCATAACAACATTGGTGCCCCAAAAAGTCCCTCTTGCTCCCAAGGGAGAGAAAGCAGTGATAACGACATTATTAGCCTTGTAGAACTCTACGAGCTTCCTCTGTTGCCACACGGGGTTCATCTCCACCTAAACAATTGTCATTTCCTTATATATAATTTCTTGCCTAGAACGAAATAGCGTTGGGTAAATAAATAAGGTGAATTTACGTAGCAACGAGCCACAAAGATAGACTCACTTGGTTCACCGATGGAGGGATTGTAGCAAAGGAGAGTATGTGTTCGAGTTTCTTGCAAGAGAAGTTGCTGACGCCAATGGATTTAGTGAGGCCTTGTCTTTGGCACTCTTCCATGGCTTCCCACACACCCTTGTAGTCCATTGGTAAAAGGTCCTCTTTGTCTATATGAAACGAAAGTTTTTCACAGGGCTTGGCACTGATGGGGCAGTGAACCAAATACAAATCCAGATACTCCAACTGCATAGTTCTGCAAAATTAATCAAGCACCATTAAACAAAACACCAATCACAAACTTCAATCTAGCGCAACTGCGTGACCAAGTTTGATTAGTTCAACAGCATCTTGGAATTGGCATCCTAAGAATATCAGATTAGAATTTTGTTTCTCATTGTTCTAAGTTTTTTTTTGGGTCACGAGAAAGGCTCCTGAATTGGAATCGCATTCGCATACCAAATTTTTAATCCAAACGCTACTCTAATCAGTTGAATCTACTCGGTTGACACCAATTACATCAACACTCATCAGCTTCATGATTTGATCACTCTACAACAATAATTTAATTTACCCTAGCATCCTCTAAAACTGTCATTTCTAGGCTACATCAGTTGAATCAATTTAGGCTCATAGTCAAGAACAACAGTCAATTCAACCATGATTTCGTCACAAATCATCTTTATTGCAGTGAATTAGTGTGAAAATATAGTACATATACATACATACCGGAGAGAGTTGTTTAAAGCAGGAAGCACAAGATGAGGGTGACAATCGTTGGGCCAAATCTTGGATGTGACGAAGAGCTGTTCTCTGGTGACCAGCCCCAACTCAACAGCCTCCGCCAGAGCTTCTCCGAGAGCCTTCTCAGATCCGTAAACCGATGCCGTGTCGAAGTGCCTGTACCCAATTTTGATGGCCTCCAGGATCGCTGTTTTGAACGCCGCCGGATCGAAATCATCGGCCGCCGATCCCATGCCGATCACCGGCATCCGAAGGCTGCCGGAGGCGGAGGTCAGTGTCACCTCCGGGACGCTGATGGGCTCTGGTTCTGGACATTCCTCCATTTTGTTCAGCTTTCGTGTTTGGGTTTGGGCTTTGGGGTCGTTAATTTTGTAGAAATTGGAGGGAATCCGAGTCCGGTGAGGCGTTGGATCTGCCGAATTGGTGGACTTGATGTACGGTTGAGATTATTTGAATTTTGCAACTGCTTTATTCGGTTTATTGTAAACAAAGCCACAAACGTCAGCACTTAGCTCACTTGAGAAACAATAATTTTTATATAATCAAACTATACGAACCGAGGCTCAAATCTGAAAGAACAAACACTTTGAAACACAGTAATTTAGAGGAGGCAAATCGTATTGTGGACCAGATTTGTATAATTTTAGAGACAATATTACCCTTAATGTAATCTATTTGAATTCGAACTCTACATATTCATAATTGAAACCATATCCAACAATAGTACATGCTTACTAAATTCCACTTTATTTATTTTGAAAAGTGGAAAGATTTTGAATGAAAAAACAGAAATCTTGTTTTCGACGACTTCTATTCTCTATCAACCGACATATATACTCAAGCAAGATTTGCAGACCAACCAAGGAAACCAATGTCCCGGCCATGATAGATTTATGGAAATCTCAGATCTTGTGTCAATCCGTGGTGGTCGGGTTGAATACGCCGCCATTGAAGTCTGTGGAAAGAGCTATGGGATGGGGAGATTTGAATTTCAATGTGTTGCGCGTGCACAATGATTAACGCCACTACTTCCAATTTTGGAGATTAGGTTTCCAAATGTCAATATTTGGGTGCTGCAAAGTTGTGCAAATGATATATTGTAAGACTTTATTTCCATGCTAGAGGACTAGCTCGTGTTCGAGACACCTGTAAAACGTTTAATATTTGTACTGTGTATATAAATGAAATATTTATTGTTGTTTGTTTCTGTCACTTGAAGAAGTTTATGTTTTGTGGGTTGTAATATATATGTTGTTAATTATGTAATGACCTTTTGGGGCATAGTTTTTCACAGTTGGTTTTAATCGGTTTTGTGTTTAAAAAATAAAAACAAACAAACTTATCTGCAGAATAAATCTTGTGTTATGAC
The DNA here is from genome assembly GCA_036897625.1 of Pelargonium cotyledonis. Taxonomy (NCBI): domain Eukaryota; kingdom Viridiplantae; phylum Streptophyta; class Magnoliopsida; order Geraniales; family Geraniaceae; genus Pelargonium; species Pelargonium cotyledonis. The sequence continues at coordinate 5,931 of JAYMTA010003748.1, read as the reverse complement.
CATTATCAGCCCAATATGATACAAAAAATAAGTGTTTGGAGGCCCAATCAGTACTCCATTGAAGCCCATTCACTTTAAGTTGGATCATATATGTTGAAATTATTTGTAGGATTAATTGCATAAACTACACTTTGAAAATATGCACATAATTTAATAACACCTTTTGTTTTAAGCTAAATAGACCAAAATACTCGTGCGCTTTTCAGTTTTTTTTTTTTTTGCCCTATTATAATTTTTTCTATTCACTAAAAACTAAAGTACAAATTTTCAACTATCTACAAATCAAGAATTTTTAGCATTTTTACTTAAAACCAATAATATATATTGGAGTCACATGTAATGTTGAACTCACGACTTCTTACATGCAGATGTGTGTCTTGACTATTGTGTTATGCTATCATTCTCTTGATCATTACTGTTGATGATTTCCCTTGGGTTTCAATAGATGAAAAACAAGAACCAATTTGGTAACATTGCTAGAAAATAATAAGAAAATAAGGTAGTTGAAATAGTATGAAAATGTTTCAGATTGGTGTAATGATATGTTCAGATGAATTAAATTAACCGTATTTACATTTTATAAGAGTAGAAATGTAAGCATAAGTCCTGTATATGGTAATCAAATTCTCAAAAGAAATTTGCACATAATTGCCTCCTTTCCATCATCATTTTATACATTATAGTCTTTAATTCCTTAATAGTTTTGTTTATGTGATCACACATTCTTAGCAGATGGTAGAAGTATATTATTTAAAATTGTTTTGTCCTTTTGAAATTAAGGTATAGTTATATTTATGAATAAATAAATAAATGAAAGAATGGAGAGATAGAAAAAGCAAAAGGTAGGCCTATGATTGAGAAGTATGATCAGATAATGTTTTGCACGCTTGCCTCCTCTGCAAATTCCAATCCCCAACCTCATCCTCAACCTCAACCTCTCTTTTAGGTTTTTACTACTATTTCAATCCTCCAGATTTAACTTCTAACATTAATTAATTCACTGTAATAAAAATTTATTAAAATATAATATAAATTGAGATCGAAAGGAGGCATAAAGTCAACGCAGCCGCTATTGTTTAAAAGAAAATTGAGTGGTCTAGGGCTAAGCTACAATGGGACACATTATATAGACTTGCCCATAGATGGCCATTTTTTGCTTTTGGTTCTTCTTCAATATTCATGAGTAATTAATTAAATTATTATTATATTATTATTTTGCTGGCATTGGCAATGTAATGTAATGTAAGGTAGGTGTAGCTAGGATTAGGATTAGGAATATTAATTGGGAAATTAAATGCATATTATTGGCACACGTGGCACATGATTGGTGGTCCATTATTGGAGGCAATATCCTGACAATAAATCTATTTGAAAGCTACAACTCTTCGTCTTCAACCTCCCGACCATCACTAACTATGTCACTGTCCATTTTAGCATCTTACTTCTACTGCTTTCTTCATCTTCTTCTTCTTCAAGAAGACTGAAGTGCACAAACCCACATCTACTGATTGAAAAACACTATTTAATCGTTAATGGTATTGACACGTGACGTTTGTGCATTTTTCATCAGTTCGTATTTATCATTCGAATTACTATGTCCCATATACAATTATTTTTCCGCAGAAGCCAAAACAAATCGTGATGGTTTTCTTGTTTACTCTTAATTAGTTCTCTTTCATTGACAAGAAACGATATGAACTCTTTATACAATTGTAGTCCTTTCGTTTAAGCTGATTGTCTAGTTTATCTTAAAATTGTTCCAAAATGATGGTCCTAACCTTATTTACTGTGGTAGTTATACATTGAATACAACGTATGCAGCTGAAACACTCACTTCTCGTTGTTTTTAAAAATAATACAAACGCAATATACCTTTGTGTGTGTGAGATAGTAGTGATCATATTACCAAATATAAATGCAACATACGTTGACAACCTCTTATTTGGCTTGATTCTTGAAACATTTATAATATGTTAATCACAAACATTATCTCAAGGCTGTTACTTTCATCAAATTATATTAAAAGTCAACGTTGATAATCTCTTATCCCGCTTGTAGAAAAATTTCAATAGATAAACTATGGACAAAGATATTTCATCCAACCACAAACACATGCCGAACAATAATCGTTTGGTTAAAATAGTATGCAAGATTTTCCTTTTATCATAAACCCTAATTCTCTACATGCATCAATTATGGTCACATATGTAATTAGCTATGGATGTGCATGCAGATCGATGTGTCCTTATACGTAAGTACAGTTCACACCAGAAGCCAAGACATGTACACATCCAAATATCCATATCCATGCAACAATATCTCACTTTGGATCAGAATTTACAGAGCATTTAATTAAAAGAGAGCAATGGAGGAGACAGGAACGTACAGTTCATTGAGGAGTCAGACGATGGGTCACGGAAGATCTTAGGGTTTTGCTTTTTAGATCATGAGTTTTTATTTTATTTTATTACAAAACAAACAAGATACAAAGAAGAAGTTTGTCAAAAAGGTATTGTTGCATTCTTAACTTTTAAACCTTTTAACCTAAACTAGCTGTGCCAAACATGATCGATCGATCACATAGCACACGCTTTGTTTGTTTATCCATTATGTAATTAACTAGTGTAAGAGACAAAAAAAAAAAAAAAACTGTTTGATTTTATGGATTTTATTTTTGAAAAATGAAGAACATGCATGAACAAAATATAAACAAATTAAGGGTAGAGCAATTATAATTTTGAAAACATAATGGTCAATCTGTTAGAATTAACATTTGAAATGGAGTGTAGGTGATTATTTGATTTAATTTTAACAAATAATTATAGTTGAGGAAATGAAACAGGACACTGATCATGACGATTAGAGCTGATCAAAACGGCCTTGATTCCGCAGACACGTGAACTCCGGACATTATCTTTCGAAATCCAAATCGTATAAATTAGACTCGTACTAATTTATAGGTCGGCTAGGTTTAACAAGCGTGGGATCAACATTTATGAGTAGGATAAAAAAATCAGAGGTAAAATCTAAAATTTGACATGCAACTAAAACTCACTACTCTTTCTAGTCGATTAGGCCTTCACCAAGTCTGATTTTCAACTCTAACAATAGCTAAAGGTCAATAAACATTACGTTAATGCATGGAAGTAAAGAATAAAATTTCGAATTTTAGAGATAAATTTATTAAAATAAAATTTGTTGTGCGAAATTGTAATTATGTGACATTACTCTATATGCGGTCCCTTCTGTTACAGCTTATAATTAAAGAACCATTAATAAATTGCGATGTTGTGTGTTCTGAAATGCCAACACATTTTGCATTCTCTTGTACAAAAAAATATTATATATATATTTCTTGTACGACATAAAAAAATAAAATGTAGACCATGGACACATTGTATATGTCTTTATCTATTACAACCATATTATTACTTTTTTTCTGTAATTTCAAAACTATTAAATTCAGTCGGTTTACATCTTCCTTGTATTTTCATTTCAAATAATTTTGATGGGTTAATTTATGTGATCAATTATATTCTTTATTTTGTCATATAAAACCAAGTTTAAACAATTAATAACTGGATCAACATATGATAATTTCATCTCTTGAAAAATTTGGGTGTGAAACATCTAAATTATACGTTGCATCGTGCACTAAATGCAATATAATTTGATCAAATAATATATTGGAGGTGTGATATATATATATATATATATATATTTCATTTATTATTACGTTATTTTGAACTATGTTTGAAACATACGGTAATATGTATCGGAAAATATACAACAAAGATAGATATATTTGCTAATAAGCAGAAGAGTGGAAACTATTTTTATAAATATTTATTTCGTCCCAAAATGAGTGTCTTGTTTTCATTTTTTGCAAAAAATTAAGAATTATCAAATAATTTAGTGTGTTTTTAATATTACCCTCATTTTCTCATCTATTCCTCATATGCAGATCTACCCATGTGCATAAGTGATAAACGTAATATAGAAAAAATAATAATATAATAACCTAATAATAAAAATAAAACACTCATTTTAGGACAAAAAATTATCGATGATCGGTGTAATAAAGTTAAAATCTCTATTTATTCTACAAAAATACAAATTTTTGAAAAAAAAAAATTACACTATAATAATAATAATAAAAATCGCGCAAATACATGTCATACAACTAGTAAAAAATGAGAAATACAAAACTTAAAAGAGAGGATTAATTAGTTACAAACATTAAATCGTGAGTGCCAATTTTCAAAAAAGTTAAAAGTTTTCTTTACTGTTTTTCAGAAAAATAAATATGAAATTATAGCACACGAGTAAAATAATAATAATTGAGCTATAGAAAGGATGGGGCCATATTCTATATGTGGGTGAATAACTAGTATTATTGATTAATGACATCAGTGACCTTATTTATCATATTAATTAGCATTGAGGTGGGTAGGTTTAATTAGTTTTGATCTCTCAAACAAGTGCATGTATTGCAAATTTGTCTTCTTCTTATAATTAAATAAATAAACAATTTGTCCTCTTCTCTTCTCCCAACTAGGTGTGAACGAAGAATATTATTCATACAAATAGTGAAATAAATCAAAACCTAACTAATTTTTCAACCTAAACTTTTAGTGAGGTGAAACACTCAAAAATGTTTTTAAACTGTTTTTAAGTTTATTTATAATTAGCTACAAAATCATTGCAAAACCAATGATTAGTGTAGTTAAATTTTTCTCTCTACACATATACTAGTAGAAGTTGTTGTTTGAAAAAACAAGTCAATTGTTGGGTGGGAAAGGAAAGGCTTTGGTGGATCCACGTTATGAATTGAAATAAAAAAAATAAAAATGAAGAATTAATTATGGAAAAAACAAGACTTGAAGCTGCATATATAGCTTGACCCTTCCTTATCAAGTTTCAACAAAGATCATAATTGATGATGCATGCAACTAATTAATTAAAAATATAGATTTATTTTGACTGCGCAGTGTGTGCATGCAAAGGAGAAGAAGAAGCAGCAGCAGCAGCAGCGAGTGACAACCAACAAACATCTGAGAGTTGCTCTTTTTGACATTCTGGAAAAAGTTGAAATGGAAAAAAGCTTTTGCATATCTCACAGATTACATGTTTCAATTATTATTATTATTTTTTATCAAACAAAGGTGAAATTGTTAACTTTTTTCAATTTGTGTTTGTGTACGTACGTGCGGTTCAAAATATTGAGAGTTTTTTTTTTTTTAATAATAAGAGCCATGACAGTAGATTAATTAAGGAGGATTAAAGACCTGGTTCTCTATATCCGAAAGAGTATCATTACAGTTCAACTGAAACAAGTCAATAGCACTCACATGCGAGTAAATATATAAAAAAAAAGAAGGAAGATAATAAGCCATTAAAACATAAACGGGCTAAGCAGTCGGCTACACCATAGGCCCTTCTCTTGACAGGAAGCAACACAAAATCCTCGGAGCTAGAGGAGGAGGAAAAAAGAAGTATGGCAGTATGATTTTGCAGAAAATAAACCTCAGCAGCCATAGACTTAATAGAAAAAACAGCTGAAGAAGGAGAGGAAAAAGTCTTTGAAAATGCTATCGTTTCTATCAACCCAAATTAACCAACAACCATACAGAAATAGAACATTCCAGCGAATATTAAGAGGGCCCAAAACTTTATTAGTGAGACGATTAGAGAACCAAGTTAGAAATGGATCACAAATATCAAACAAGTCAAAACCCAAAAAAATTCAAATCCAGTTAGGAAAAGCACAATTTTTAATCAAGTGGCTAATATACTCTAATGAAGAAAAACATCTATTGCAACATTGAACTTTTAATATATTGGGAAACTATCATGGATAGACAAGAAATCTAAATCAAATATTAAAATACAAATATATATAGGGATCAAAGAAAAAAAAATATATATATA
>JAYMTA010003747.1:0-13703 GCA_036897625.1 Pelargonium cotyledonis | reverse complement strand
CTTGCTTTTATATGTGTTGGTGATTAGTGACCAGATTTGAATATTTGTGATTGCTGGATTATGCTCTATTTAATTACTTCCTATTATGTTCAAACAAAGTTTTGAGATTTTCAACGTTACGTTCCCAACAGGTGTTGTTGCTTTAACTTCACAATTGAAGAGACAAAGACATTACTGTGGGGCAATGATTGGGTGCTGGTGGTGCAGTGTTGTCAAGGTTCTGTACTGAGATGAACAGTAGCTGACACGTGGCAGCTGGCAGGTGATGAAGAATTTAGAATAGTGTTAAGACAATGCCATATAAGTTGTAACTAGATATTAACAATACTAAAAGGTCTCTATTTAAGTTCATGGAACCGCAAAACGTTTTCTTTTTCTAAAATGAACGTACATTTAGAATATTTGTAAGATCAACAAAATCTCGAAAGATTAGTCTCAAAACATTCTAACGATGGGTAAGAAGTGAAAATGGAGGTAGGGCTAGTGTATGTGTGGCAATGGGGATAGGAGATCAAAAGCTCAAACACTTGTGGATGGGGGTGGATCTGAAAATGGAAGGAGGAGGTGACACGTGGACAATAGTAGGATTATTCTATTGGGCAATGATTTGGGACAGGACAGTGGTGTCAGAAGGAGAAAAGTCTTATTGTGTGAGTGACAACCCATTATTTGATCATATTTACAGGTTGGCCAAATTTAGGGTATAGTCTCTGCAGGCTAGGGTTTGTCCCTCCACCCATAAAAGATGGACCAACCATGGACATGGACATGCATATATGGTGGTGCAATGTATATTGGAAAGTCATGTCCTTTAATTCATCCACACTAATTGGAGAACTTGAAGTAAAACTTATCCAATTGCTAAAGACAGTTGCAAATAAATATCTTATACTAACTATTTGTTTGATAATAATGTGAAGATTTTAAATAGGACTTTGTTCGTAGAAGCATAAAAATGTCGGTAGACAATTAAGTATTTGTTTGATTAACTAAAGTCGGTAGATGTTAAAAGTTAATCATTTTTTCTGAAACAATATATTCTGCTACTCTAAAGTTATGATTCTAAGCTAAATTTTGGACTACAGAAGCCAATAAACTAAATGACCGAAAAGAAATAGATGGGGAAGATGGTTATAAATAATAATGTTAGATTTGGGTAGTTTAGGTATAAATGATGTTTTCAAACAATTTTCAATTGCATGGTGGTAGCTATCGGAGTAAATGAACAAAATTTAAGAGCCTGAGCCCACTATTTTCCTCTCTAAATATATTATGGTCCAAGCTTGTGTGTGGACATGGACCATTTAGATTGTGTTTCCATGCATGTCCAATTGAGGTCACAAGTTCACGGCCGACAAATTTGCAATAGTAGTTTTAAGTTATATCACAATTGAATTAATTCTTATTTGAACCAGACAGAACTATAAAAACACACAAATTTCTCCCCGTCAAGTTTTAAGTTAAGTTCATTATATCTCAGTTTCAAATTCTATTATAATTATATAAAACGTAGACACTTATCGTGTGCTCAAAAAAATTCATTGGTCGAAAAATACGTAACATTCTCCAAAAACACAAAAACAAAACATGTAGTATGGATCACATTTAGTAAGGCCGGCCCAATGCGCCCACAGTAGCCGTCCATGAAAGGGCCTCTTTCTAGCCCATTAAGAGGATGGACCACCATGCATATTTTAATAGAGAAATTTTCCAAAAGATTTTCTTGGCAACCAAACAAAAACAGAGTGAAATGTGAAGTGATGGACCACCCCAAGTATCTTCCAAGGGTACTTCCAAATTCTAAAGCCTTGAATACAATGACAGGCACAGCCTAGATTTTTGCTTGGGGTTGGTGGTTGGAGACCTGTGAAATTTAATTTGCTCAATTTCTGAACCAGAGTCTACTCATTTTGATATGGATCTATTTTGTGTCATTTATTATGGTATGTTTCACGATGACTCAATTGATTTAATTCAATTCAACTCTATCCGAAGTTGAAATAATTACGTGAAAATCACACAAGAACGAGCTATAAACAATTGTCACTGCAATTACGAAATTGGAGAATGCATTATCCATGTTCCGTTGTAGATTTTAAGAATAAGATGCTTAAACATGCGACCTGGATCCTACGTTGTACTAAACATGCGACCTTGAGCTATTTGATGTGCGAGTTCAACGCCACTCACAAATGTGTATACAAACTTAGCTCTCTAATGAATATCGAAATATACAACAAATTACAAAAGAATGTGTTGGATGATTCGTATAATATTGCACAGAAAATGATTTTCATACATGTGGAGTAGACACTACTCAAACCTGGATCCAAGCACGGATAATGAAGAAACCACAATCTGTTTCTGGCTTGCATTTATGGAGTGATCATATTATTACCTGTAGAAAAAGATGCTTAAAAATATGAGAACTTGATCCTACGTACGCACTACTAAGTTTAGTCGAATTTCACTAAATTAACAAGTTGGAGTGATGATATTAATTAATCAAGTGGAGATATATAGGAAGTCAAGATAGTTGATTATGATAAGCTAATTAAGATGATGAGGTAGGGATGTGCAACTCACAATTCTATATCTGCAATGCATAATCATATATGGTCTTTCAATTATTGAATTCATGAACATGATCATGGTGAGTGGGTGGTTGTAGTGGAGATGGAAGTGATTCAGATGATAAGAGTAATTACCAAATCATGCAATAAAACCAACTACGTGATTTTAGTTGAATTGAAGAGCACTAACTTGTAATATGAGAAAAGCACGTACCTTCATTGCATGCTTGGTTGATCACCTATAAAATGGCTTTAGCAGATGGAGAATGGTACCAAACATCTTTGCCATCTTCTTCTTCTTCTACATTTCAGTCAGAATGATGATAGCCTTTGTAGCACATTTGTTTCTTCTCTCTTTAGCCTTGGCTTCCCCTTCCCCTTCGCTACCAAAACCAGAACCAAATGGTGGTGGTTTTAGTGTGGAACTGATCCACAGAGACTCGCCAAAATCTCCCTTTTACAGCTCTTCAAAAACTCCCTCCCAGCAGGCGCCTCCTCCATCAATCCAAGCCCCAATAAGACGTGATGTTCTAGGTGGTGATTACGTCATTAAGTTCTATCTTGGCACACCTCCTACTGAAATCTTTACCAGTTTCGACACTGGTAGCAGCCTTACATGGACACAATGTGAACCTTGTAAGAATTGCTACAAGCAAAAAGCCCCTTACTTTGATTACAAAGCCTCGTCAACATTCCAACGTATTCGCTGCGAGAAAAACGACGATTGCAGACGCGTTATGCCACAAGCAACGTCAACAACGTGCGATACCAGCATAAACTTTTGTCAGTATCATATCAAATATGCAGATGGAACATAGAGCTGGGGAAATGTATCAATGGACACAATAAGACTTGGTTCCACCACTGACCAGTCTATAATCTTTGACAACTTCGTATGGGGCTGTGCGCAAAATAATAGTGACAAAAAGTTTAGCGAGGATGAAACAGGAATTTTCGGCCTTGGAGCTTCTAGTGCTTTTCTGATTAAAAAAGAGGATTCTCCACTTAGAGCCCGGAAGTTCTCTTACTGCCTGGCACTATCCGCACAATCGACGAGCATGCTGAATTTGGGCAATGCTGCTGTGGTTTCAGGCACGGGTGTGATTTCCACTCCATTAATCCTCAATGACGATTTCTACCTTGTTACATTGAAAGCTATCAGTGTTGGAAATCAAAGATTTGAGGTTAACAAGAAGTTTTCTGCACAAGGCAATGCGGTCCTTGATGCGGGAACTACAAACACATATCTTCCTGTAGACTTGTACAATTCAGTGAGATCAGCTACGCAAAAGGCAATTCCAGTAAAACCTTGCCCAAGTCCTGTAGGCAGGCTCTGCTACTTCCGAAGTGCTGATTTCGAGCCTCCGATAGTCACAATGCATTTTGAAGGAGGTGACTTGAAGCTTAATAGTGTCAACACTTTTCTTCCTCAGACTACTGGGGTGAAAACTTGTTTTACATTCCTCCCACCTTACAAAAAGACGATGAAATATATTATCATAGGGAACAGTGCCCAGAAGAACTTCTTGGTGGTTCATGATCTTGACAGAAGAACTTTGTCCTTCAAGAGCACGGATTGCAGCAAATAAAGTAAATAATTAAACATGTGGTCATCAAATCAAATATTTAGATTGCTTAACATAAATAATAAGATGAGCTTCATATAAAACTTGTCATTGCTGAATAATAAGATGCATATATATCCTCATGAGTCACTGGTTTTCGTATTCATAAGCGAATAGCATATGTGTATGTCATGGAATGAAAAAACTTAACTAACATCAACAACCCAAATGTATATCAACTCAAGAACACATCAATTGTTGTTTCCAAATGACAATCCCAAAACCTAAAATTTCCACATCAATAAGTTGTTCTTCTCTTTTCTTTCAGCTATAATCTTAAATTCCAACAACCTAATGTTGTTGCTAACATCCAAACAAAAGAAAAGGCACTGGTTAAATTCACAAATTCATACTGATATTGATTAAGATAATCGGACAAAAATGGCAAACAATGAACATAAGCTTCTCAACAACCAAACCAACATCAAATCAAGTAGATAGTACCATGATTTGGCCTCACTATATGCGGCGAGGCAAGACATGCGCGCGGTTGCGGTGAAAGTGGTCTTAGGTTGGGCGCAACGCAACATTCTGGCTCGGAGGGACAGAATTCGACGTGGCCACGAATGGTGTTGTGGTGAAGCTTCTCGTTGCGACGAAAATGGTTCCGGATTGGGGCCTGGGCGAGCTCAATTTTTCTTGAGATTGGGAGATAAGATTGTGCATTTCTTTGCAGCCTCCTTCTAGGTTAGGGTTAAAATGAGGATTTTCAAGTTCAGTAAAGCGGGAATCTTTGGAGATAACCCGACGAGGAGGGGAGTTTTGGAGGCAACCCGATGAGGGAACTTTGAGGCTTCTCGTGGAAGTGTGTTGTTTGGAGCTCTTTTGTCGGGAGTTAATTGTTGAGACTTGAGAGTTGAGTAGCTTTTATCGGGGTCTTAAAATGCTCTTGTGAGGCTAGGTCATAAGGAAAAATGAAGAGCCCTTCAGTAGTGTGCTTATGTCGTAAAATGAGATAAGATAAGACGGGACAAAAATAGAGGCGTCCATGTTTGATATTGAGGCAAGAGAATCGCGACAATCGGGGCTTGGGCTCTCCCCGTCTTTCGTTGGAGGAACTCGATGCCACATCATAGCATCCAAAAGCTGCAAAATCTTGCTAGAGCTCAAATTTTCTTGAGCTCAAGCTTGGCGAGCTCAGGCTAGAATCGACTTGATGACGCGACGTGACGCGATGTGGTCTTTGATAAAAAGAAATAACTCATATTTCTCGGATAAAAAAAATGACTAAGATAAATAATGAAGATAAAAGCCAAAAAATCAAAATTGAAGTCAAGTGAGGATAACGTTGAAAAAATAATACAATTCCACATTCTTATAGGATTAGTATTTCTTGTTTCTTTCCGCTTTCCAAATTCGGCTTTTTAGTCTCTGTAAGTACTTTTTTTTGAACTCAACTCTTCATAACTGTACCATTACAATCTTAAAATTTGATTCAGTACTAAGATCGTAGCAATGTCGTCAACAACACCACCACCATCTATGTTCAAGAACTGGTCCAACAATGGCTTCTTCAAATCCGCCACTCTCAACGTCTTGAACTGGAACATAGATTCATCACTACCCTCTTCTCTATTCTTCATCTCCTGCCAAATCCACATTTGCTACACAACCAAACCATCATCACCACCAATGGAAATAACTCAGCATGTAGAGTCACCTTACAATTTGAGCTCACCGTGCAGCCACTTCTCGTCCGATGATCACCAACCTCAATCTTTACAGAACCTATCATCGTTCATATCCAACATGAACATCCCTTTTTCCCGGAACCGGCTCCACTGGATCAGCTGCAACAGCTCAGAACCAGTTCCTGTCCGGAGTCGGGGCGATTTGCTCAGTTGCACGTTTCAAGAACTCTGTTCCATAGCATCGGAAGTAGCCATGGTGGAATCCGAGCAAGACTCCAAGTTGGCTCTGCACATTTGTCTGGTTTTGAAGAGGACGGTGGTTTTGACTCAAGAAGACTTTGATACGCTGCTTCAGGCACTCGATAATAGGGATCGGGGAGAAGAAGGAGAGCTACCAACTTTAGCGAGTAATTTGATGGAGTACAGGATGAGTGATGATTTCTCGATACCTGCATTGCAAGAGTTTTTCTTCAGCAACAAGGGGATAGCACTAACGAAGGATCTTATTTATGAGTTGAGCGAGACAGTGTTGAAGGAGAGGTTGCTCAAGAAGGTACTTGCATTGGATCAAGATTCTGATAAGTTGTGCAGTATATGCCAAGAGGAGCTCAGAGACGATGGTGAAGCCAAAGTTGCAACGCCTTGCTCGCACCTGTTTCACCAAGTCTGTATTATGAAATGGGTCAAGGAGCGTAATGCATGCCCCATGTGTCGTTTTAGGTTCTGAAAGTTACAAAGAATTGCTCTGTATAACATATGTAAATGGCCAAATAGGCATTTTTAAAATAGAGGCTAATAACTAAAATCAAATGATTCTTCTGAATGAATATTAGATCATAGTTATGTATCATCCATTTATTATACATAATAAGATGAGTTATTGTCATTACAGCATAAAAACTCTACTGAATTAGGTGCATATCCTCGTGGATTTTCATATTCGGAAGCAAATAGCATATATTTTGTATGTCATGCAGTGGCGAAAAATAAATACAATTCACATATTCATACTAATATTAATTAGAAAATCACACAAAACTAACAGACAATTAAGCATAATCTTCTCAACAACCAACATGAGACAAGCATACATTCCAACATCAAATCAACTAGATAGTACCATGATTTGGCCTAACTTAGTTTCTGGGAAAAATCAAAACTACCCAGATCTTAAAACTTCAAATTCTTCTCTTTTCTTTTCTAGCTATCTATTTTCTCAGAAACCAAACATAAGGCAAATGGTACTAAAATGAGAGAAGAAATACCTGAGAGCTAGCTATGACCTGTGGGTACTGTCAGATTGTGCAACATATTTGTTCTAATCTAACAGTCTACACACTGCGATAGCAACAACTTTGAGAGAAAAATATAAGAGGGAGAGCCAAGAAGCGTTCACAGTGAAAAAAATTCAGAAGTTGCCCGCCTTTTTGCCGGTTCTTGGCTTGTATGGTTAACACTTAAACTGATCTCTCTGTGTTACGTTTTATGTTAATACTTTTTATTTCAAAAATTTCAAACCACAAAATGTACATTTCTTGCTCAGCAATCATTTCCCTTGTACTCTTCCTTATACTTTCCATATATATCAAGCCTCTTGCTGTGTTACCTTTAAGATGGTCAAGAAGTTTAAACACGTACGATCTCCACTTGCATGTAGTTACCACTAGACTCTTGTTACCAACAAATAAGTGCAGAGATGAGAACTTTTGCTCCTAACACGAAATAAATTGATCACCTTTTGTGTTACAAGTCACAACAAGAGGGTCGCCAACTGAACCAACTACTAACTTAAGTTAAATTTCACACAAAAAGTTCATATCATAAAATTAAGTGGAGATTTAAACTCAGACAATTCTATCCCTGCGCGCATAACTCAACTGGCATAGTCTTTCTGTTAATCACACACAGTATATTACTTTTCAGATATAAACAAAAACAGATAAAAGCAATTTGATGACAGTTCTATACACTACTTCCATGCCTTAATTGCTCAGTGCTTATATGGACAGTGCAAGTAAACATAGTCTCCTTATAAACCTACCTCAGATACATTTTTTTCTGTATTATCTTCAGTTTCAAGATTCATAATTAAAAGCACACTTCTCTCCTCTCTTTGGCTCTTGCTTCCTCGTCACCACCACGATCTGATCATGGTGGTTAATTTTAGTAATGAACTTATTAGCAGAGATTAACCAAAGTCTTCAATGAACCCAACTACTAATTTTGGTTAAATTTCACTAAACAAGTTGTTGTGATGATGGCACTAATTAAATGAGTCAAAAGCTCATGGTACTAATTAAATGAGTCAAAAGCTCTCACTTCTGAGATGACAAGTGCAAAACAGACACACAATGACGATTCTAATATTCTATGTTCACACCTTAATTGCTTAGTCCTAATTACCTTCTTTACCTATAAAATGTCTTCACTCCATGGAGAATACGTACTAAACATCTTTGTGAGTGACATCTTCAGTTTCATTAGAGAATCATGATAGCCTTTCTACCACATTTCTTTCTTCTCTCCTTAGCCTTCGCATCCTCATTATTACCACAACCAGTTCATGGTGGTTTTAGTGTTGAACTTATCCACAGAGATTCACCAAAATCCCCCTTCTACAATCCTTCAAAAACTCCCTCCCAGCGCCTGGCTGATGCAGTCACACGTTCCATCAATCGTGTGAACCGCTTCAAGCTAGCATTGAAATCTCAACCTGAAGTCCCAATAAGATCTGATGGTGGTGAATATATCATGAAGTTCTCTCTTGGTACTCCACCTACTGAAGTCTTTGGCATTGTTGACACGGGTAGCGACCTTACATGGACCCAATGCAAGCCTTGTCCTGGCTGCTACAAGCAAAACCCCCCTCTTTTTGACCCCAGTACCTCATCAACCTACAAACAGATTCCTTGTAACTCAACCGAATGCAAATCCTTTGGCAACTCATGTGATCACAGCAAAGAAACATGTAATTATGTCGTTGGATATGGAGATGGATCATTCAGCGAAGGAGATCTAGCAATGGACACAGTAACACTTGGTTCCACCAGTGGCCAGTCTATATCCATTGACAAAACGATATGGGGGTGTGGGCACAATGATCAAGGACTTTTTGATGAGAATGAAACGGGTATTGTCGGCCTTGGAGCTACACCTGTTTCTCTCATTAGACAAAAAGGTTCTGAACTTGGAGGCGAAGAATTTTCTTACTGCTTGGCACCAACGGATCAGTCAACGAGCACATTGAAATTTGGTAATGGGAGTGTGGTTTCAGGTACGGGGGTGGCTTCCACTCCATTAATCATCAGAGGACCATTCTACCAAATAACATTAGAAGGTATCAGTGTTGGAGATGAACGATTTGATCTTAAAAATAAGCTTTCGACAAAAGGCAACACAATGGTTGACTCGGGGACTACAGTGACATTTGTTCCTAGTGAATTGTACCATCCAGTGAAATCGGCTGTGGAAAAGGCAATTCATTTACAACCTGCCCCTGACGTAGAAATACTTCACTGCTACTACAATAATACTGCTTTCGAGGCTCCTATCATCACCATGCATTTTGATGGAGCTGACTTGAAGCTTAATACTTTGAACACTTTTATTCGAAATACAAAGAACACAACTTGTTTTGCATTTGCACCCTCTGGAGATGGTGCTCTCCTTGGAAACACAGCACAAATGAACTTCTTAGCGGGTTATGATCTTGAAGGACAAACTCTGTCCTTCAAGAGCACAGATTGTAGCAAATAATTAGTCATGTGGCCATCATGTTGATATCTTTTTTTTCCTTATAGGAAAGGACATTGTCCATTGTAGATGGCTTCATATAAATAAGGGCTGATGTTTCATCTTTTGGTTATATATAATAAGATGTTTTACTGTCATTATAGCATCAAAACTATACTGAATTAGATGCATATATATTGTCATGGGTTTTCCTATTCATAAGCAAATAGATATATTTTGTATGTTATGCAATGGCAAAAGTGAAGTAATTTGAACAAACCCAAATGTGTATGGAAGCACCTGTTCATAGACTTCAGCTCAAACTCGCCAGCTGACCCAAAAATAGATTTGCAATATAACCTGAAAAATAACAACAAAAAGAGGGAAAAAACAGTAATTACAGTTGACGTAAAAAAGGGCAGGACCGAGTTATGCACAAAAACAGTGAAGGGTAAATTCAACCTCATGAATCAATGTGGAAAATGGAGTTGCATTAACATTAACTTCGAACAACATCAGTCCAAAGATCACTACCGAGTTATCCAATTCTTTTGCTTGTTCGTTTGGCGAAGAAAACTGAATGGCCCTCGTCTACATTTGTCATTGCACATTTAACACATGCAATACAAGTCATCAAAAGCATCTTAAAAATCTCAACTTTTCTATATAAATTAAAGCTTCTTCTTATTGATTTGGCAATAAATCAACTACCAACCCATCAGACAGAGTAATCCACAAACCAACCAAGAACAAAATCAATTTTACTTTCCAAATGACTATCCCCAAAACAAAAAATATTCCACACCAGAAAGTTTTTTTTATTTATTTATAGTTCTAGTCTTAAATTTCAAGCAACCTAGCGTTCTTGCAAATAATCAATAATTTAACCCAAAAAACATAGAAATTCACAAATTCGTACTTATTAATTAAGAAAATAAGACGAACATTCATATGTAGCAAATAATTAAGCTTTAGCTTCTCAACAACCAACCTGAAATAGTCATATACAATCAAACACCAAATCAACTAGATAGTCCCTTGATTTGACCTCACTTTTTGTTTCGATGGACAACAAAACTACCCAGATAATAAAACTTCAAAATTTTCTCCTTTATTTTCTGGGTATCTATTTTCTCAGCAGCCAAACAGAGGGCAAATGTTACAAATAAGAACAAAAATAAAAATACCTGAGAGCTGTGAGTGGGTCTTGTCAGAATGTGTAGATGTTCTCTTTCAATCTGCATTGCATTAACAAGCAAATTTGGGAGAATAAAAAAAAATTAACAGGGAGAGTCATGGGCGTTTGCTAATATGCGCACGTGGTGAAGAAAAAAAAATCATACGTTGCATGCATTTTTGCTAGCTCTGGGCTTTATTTTATTATTACCTATTTTATGTTATAAATAAGAATCTAGTTTTCAACTTTTCCATTTCGAAAGAGAATCTAGTTTAAATATATAAAACTAGCATATATATTGTAAATAAATAAATTAATTATCACAAGTAAACTAGATCAATATGCCAAAATGATTGAAATATTGAATTCTTTGGAAATGCTAACAATTAAAGATATAAATACATATCATTCCATAGGCAATTTGATAATGATAAAAAAAATATTTCTCAGAGAAAATTCACTCCATAGATTCCACTCAAATGAAGAGAAACCTGACCTATCTCAGTTTGTCAAGGAAAAAAATAAATAAACATGGACAACAAAAGATTATATATATATATGAACTCAACCCATCCATGGAAGCATCAAGCATCCATATATATTAATACAGCTTAAAGCCTCTTTTCTCTACCTTTCACCATCAATCTTCTCTTCTCCAACCCACCAGGAAGGAACTAGTAAAGTATAAACCCTAGTTTTGTTTATTCAACAAACTGCATAATATATGTGTGTGTGTGTGTGTGTGTTTTCTAGGGATATATAATCACATCCTATAAAATGTTTTAGGTACTATTTAAAGAAGTTTATTGCATAATACTTTTAAACAATCTTAACTATAAAAACCTAACATCTTTTGCAATTTATATTGTAAGATCATATATATGTGATTACATGAAATTGGAAGTGTCTAATAACCTCTCATGCATTTTATTACTCAAGAACTCAGCTCAACAGTTACCAATATTTATACATATAGTACTCATAGAGAGAGATATGGAAACAGCAAGAAGATTAATTAATAAACTACAGATATATGACTATGGTTTATATATTATGATATAATCTTTTTAGTCTTACAAATATCATTGTAAATGCAGTGTGTAGTTTAGTACATGAGAAGTAGTGATCAAGCTCATAATAAACTCTATATAATTATAAGCCCTCCATTATTGGATAGGTATAGCAACTGGTAGACATGCTTTGTGGTGGCTTCTATATTCACTCCTTCCTCTTCATCTTGAAAGCTTTTTTATTTCCTATACGTACTATATATAGAGGGAACAAAAAAACATTTCTTATATATATATATATATCAGGTAATCACGCTGCTGGAGCCACGTCAACTCTATCATCATCGTCATCGTCGTCGTCGTCACCTTCATATTTTATGTCATTAGTAGTAAAACAATATGACAAAGTTGTCTGACAATTAATAGTAAGAATTTTGGAAGTGTTCGTCTTAGAAGACTCGCTCATCTCAATAAGACTATTAGCAACTATCATAGACATAGCGAAAATGTGGGAAAGAAGAAGATTGAAGGGAAGAAGAGGAAACCCTAGTTTTGTTGTTGTGTTTCATGAAGCTTTGTACAGTCCTATATTTATAGCAGAAGTTGGTCATCATATATGGCATTAATTTTGAAAATCTAATTGACAAGTGACTCAATATTCCAATTCCTCCACTTCAAATGATTATCCTTTTAATTAGTGACATGATCTTTCAAACTTTTCATGGGGTTGTGTTTTTTTCACAAAATGAGAAATGAAATGAAAAGAATTAGAACAAAAATTACATTATGAGGGGAAAAGTAGAAGAAGAGTGACATGGTTAGTGTAGAGTCCATACACTGTTCCTACGTGGCAATGTGGGACCCCACACGTGAGGTAAGCTCATGGGAGGTGTCTGCAATGCACAATCCATATGTGGAAGGCAAGGTCCATGCACACTCTCGAGCTACGTTGTCACGTGCATGTCATCTGCCACGCTGGATGGTCAATATGGTTTCAACTCATGAGGTCAAAATGGTCTCAGCCGTTGATGAGATTATAGAGATTTTTTGGAGATATTTCTGGTTGGCCATGGAAATATATCATGAAAAAGGTTCTTGAAGCTATTTGGTTCAAGAAGTTGACCCTACATTAATTCCATGAAAAAGAGATTCAATAAATTAAGATTCAACATCATTTGATTAAGAGATAAAGAGACACTCTAAACTATTAGATTTGTATGAAAATTAGTTCCTCATTAGTATTTTAGTTTCGATGGCGTCTTGAATTACATAAACACGTTAAAGATTACGATCACAAACTTTTTTTTATCAGACAAAAACATAAGGCTTTCATAATATTAAACAGAACGAACATCGTCCAAATTATGACATACCCATGATTAAGCGAAGTGAAAAAGAAAGGAAAAAGTGTGAATTCATGTTTTATACATCTTACTAGGACTAGAAAAGTTACAATTCTTGCTACCACATGACTATTATGACAATCATGGTTGTCCTCATGCCTTGATCCACTTACCCATAATTAAAACCAGCACAAGATCTTGACAATGGACCACCACCTCCACCACAAACCCTTAAATTATAATCTGAACCATGATATTGAGACTTGCATGCCTGAAATTGCCCAAGATATAACTTCAAGCAAAAGCCATATGATTCAGAGGGCCTAGTAGGCCCACCATGGCTCAACACTCTTTACCCATAAGCATTGTTCTGTGAGAACTCAACTAAACTTTACTCATAAGCATAGGGCTGAGCAAAAAAAAACCCGTAACCGGCTAGACTTTTCAAAAGATTCGGAACCAGAACTAAAAATCAACCGCCCATGCAACTGTTGGATTCGGTCGGTCAAAATCTGGACCGTCTGCTCATTACTGATGTGATCAACAGTTCCGATTTTTCCAACCCGCAAAAAACCCCGCCCGCCTGCTCATATTTTAACTTTGATGAGCCAT
>JAYMTA010003746.1:0-13704 GCA_036897625.1 Pelargonium cotyledonis | reverse complement strand
GAATTTCACCAAAACTTCCTCTTTTTGCCATTTTCTTCTATTGACCTCCATTGACTTGCCTTGACCCTTCATAATTCTAGCAATTCTAGCCATCACGTGCGCTCCTAATAACCTTGAAATCACAATAAAAACCCGGTGCTCGTAAAAAATGCAAAAATATACATAAATTACACTAAAAACTACCAAAAATACTCTAAAAATACAAAAAGTACACTAATGCACAATTTCACACTCGAATGAGCCATAAAACGAATATTTAGTCAAAATCACCACAATTAGGCTCAAACAAGAGGTAAAAATACACGAAAACATGCTAGATTTAGTATGATTTAGGATCGGATAACTAGCACAAAATGAGAGTTATCACCCAGTTGCATTCTCTATAATAGTGTGAGACCGAAACCTCCTACTCATTTTCCAACAAGTCGCGAATGTCCTCAACCAATGCTTCCACATGCCAACTATCTGCAACATCATTACCCTTAAAATATCTGCCACCGTCATAAATGTCAAGCCATCTGAAAATCAGCACGAAGACCATTGAGTTCAACCACAAACGCCGAGCATGTTCCAATCTTGTCGGCAAAACCCCCAAGCCGTCTTCCCATTAAGTCACAGATGCAAGCCCTATCGGTATTCAACTGCACCTAGCCTGGAAAATGCAGAGTCTAACCTACCAACACATATGTACGAACAACAACTGAAACCGAGAAAGAGAACCGAGCCTCCTGGGTACTATTCTCTTCACTCCAAATAGCAGCAACAGGATATCTCAGGAGTTTATAGTTTGGCTGGAACATAAGGCCACATCGCCAACACCAAAACAGCCAAACACCAACACCAAAGACAAAACTCCACTTCACATTATTCACATTGACATTCGCATTCGACACATTCCAGTCAACCCAATCCGAAACATTTAAAGCAAATAAAAAAGCATGAAAATTTGGAGGAAAGATACTGACTCACACTCGTTTGACCCATTCGCAATCTCAAAGAAGATGACATTCATCTTTCAAATCCAATTTACATCAAAAATACATGGGGAATCTAACCAAACCACCCTAAAACCGAAGCAATGAAGAGTGAATATGTCCCCTCTTAGTGAGCCATATGAGAAATCCATGTAAAGAGTCCCCTAAATCTCCATAAACTTGTCCAGTTACTCAAAGAATATATGTTAACTCGATTTATAAAGCCATATGCGGATTTAATAATATAAGTACCCGAATTATGCAGCCGCCAAACAACACAATCCCTAACCTGTTAATTCATAGGAATTGGAATACCTATAACTTTTTCCGCTAGATCTCGAGGGAGAGCTCGATACACCAGATCTGCATCTTATCCACCTGTGGCTCGAAATTAAGAACTCACTAACCCGAACATCTGATGGGGAGTCTAAAGAAAGCAACTTCACAATTGGGCGATCACCACACCAAATATCCCCAAAAGAAATCCACATAATTGACGTCCCCAATTTTCTAGTCAAGCCCCACTTCAAGAAGGTTCGCACATCTAGCTATCCCTTTCCAAACCTTTGACGCTCCCGGTTTGCAGACATTCTCTAAGATTGTCCCGTCTGAACAAAACTTTTGTGGAAGAAGCGAGCCCAAAGAGATGTCGAGTTTATGACAATCTCCGAGCACATCTTTCATAACATGACTGAATTTAAAAACTGCATACGATGGATGCCCATAAGTTGTCTGGCCAGTTCTTAATTACTATGGACTGGGCATAAGTTGTCTGGCAAATAACGTAAGATCATTCGCAAAGAATATATGTGAAACTCTCAACCCTTGTTTTCTTAGACGAATTGGAGTCCAAGAGCTCGTGACAACTCTTCTTTCAACAAGTCTACCCAGCCGCCCCATATGTAGGGGGTAAACATGTAAGGGGAGATAGGATCTCCCTGGTGCAAACCCCTTTGAAGTCAAAAATTGTATGTGGTAGTCTCATTAAAAAGCACTGCCATGTCAATTGATTGAACACTAAACATGATCTAATTCACCCAAGACTCAGGAAGTCCAAAATGGCGCAAGGTTTCTTCCAAAAAATCTCAATTAATTTTGTCATATGGTTTCTCCATATCCAACTTAAGAGCCATAAAACCCTTACCTATTTTTTCATTTATGATATTTTATGAATAATTTCTTGAGCAATAAGAATATTATCCCGAGTTGCTCTTCTTGGCACAAAACTGTCTTGATTCAAAGCAACCGGAGACTCCAAAAAAGATCGAAGACGAATAACCAAAACTTTTGAGAGCACCTTCAACGGGACTGAGCAAAGACTAATAGGTATGTAGTGAGATTATAAAAGCAACGGATTATTAGTTTGTTACTTTCTTCCATTATAAAAATCTACAACCGAATGTATAATAAAGAGGATGTTTAAGTGCACAAATAAACGCGTATATACATATTTCAATAATTCTACAATTTTCCACGTATTATTAAACTCGCGTGAAATAATATAAAAAAACTATTACACGAAATAACCATATAGTGGTAGTGTCTACAAATGCATAGATAATCATGATATTTACATATTTGTGGACAATACCACGAGGTGGTTTCGTGCAATAAACAAAAAAAAAAAAATTGCACTTATTTGTAACGCAGGATTAGATTCTTGCAACATGATCAACAACAACAAATTGATTGAAATATATTTTTTTCCGGCTAAATTCACTCGTAATCCCTAATATACAGTAACAAGTCAACAGATTTTCTTGTGTGCATTTATTAGTATATACTAAAAAATGTAAATAAAATTAGCATGTTTTTAGAAAAACATGTTATGTAAGAGACATCTACAACAATTTTTCATCTTTCTTTCTCTTGCAGCTCTCATTATTGTAATATCTGGGCAGCAAACCAAACAGCGTAATGGATGATAATTACAAGTTTGCTGATCAGTCTATGCAAAAAAATATATGTATAGATTTCCCAGAACAGCTTAGCTCCGAAGGCGAGTCTGATTTTGAAAGATTCCATAACCATATATTGCCTATGGTAGAAATTCATATTCTTATGATTTTCATCATCACAATGCTCTCCCACAACCTTCTCAGACGGTTAGGATTCACCAAAATGACATCCGAACTTATCGTATGTATATATTTTCTCTGCACGATATTGCTCTGTGTGTATATTTCAAAATAGATACGGTTTTGCAACCAAAATGTTCTTATACAAACTTCACATTGCTATTGCCTGAGTGTTCAGAAAAACACGATAGTCTGTCTACTCGTCATTCCAAATTGTATTTGAATTGTTAAAAGACCATCTAAGTTTAAACCGTTCGCTTAACGGTCTAGTTCTAACCCGTGTGTCCAATTGGTGGATCATGGGTTTACTAAGCCCAACCCACGGCCGCCCGTCTGGCCAACTAAAAATGTATGACCATTAGGTTTTGACCAATTGAGACACCATAACTAATGTTTTTCTACACCCTAGGTTAGTTTTGGGATACTTAACTATTACTATTTGTATATTCTTAGACTCCATTAGTAAAAAAATGCAAATTTATTCAAGTTTTAATTTAATTTTTATGATTTGATTTGGTTTGTACCAAGGTCATTTATATTATGCGATTTGTACGTAACCCGTCAAACCGCACATAACCCGCAATTTTACAATCCGTTCAAAAATACATTACTGATGAGGGGTTCATGAGTTGCAAAGCTCCAACCCGCAACAAACGGGTTGGGCTGCCTTATTCTTTAAACGGACAGATAACCCGCCCATGAACACCCTAATTATTTTGTTTATGAGTGCAGGCTGGTATGCTGGTAACTCCAAGAGTACTTGGTGAAATAAGTTCGGGCATATTCACGACCCAAAGTGAAGAAATTCTAGCCGTCGCGACCAAGTTCAACTACATGCTATTCTTGTTCCTAATGGGTGTCCGAACCGATATCAACCTCGTACGCAGAACAGGAAAAAGCGCAATAGTTAGCGGCATCCTAGGTCTCTTGATCCCTCTATTCATAGGTGTGGGACTCGTCAAATGGTTGGTGGGTATGTGGAAACTCGACGATGCTCTAGACTTGGCACTCATAAACGTAGCCTTCATATACTCCGTGACTCCATTCGAAAATGTGGTTAGCTTGGTTAACGAGCTACGTATCATGAACTCGGAGCTCGGGTTGCAAGCGATTTCCGTAGGAACAGCCAGCGACATGATCAGCATATGGACCTTCTTTGTTCTCTACAGCATAAACGTCATGTCCCTCACGAAAAGATGGGTTCCTTGCGCAGTGAGCATGGGCGGCGTTTTCTTCTATGTCGCGATTCTTTACTTCTTTGTCCGCCCGGCCATGCGCTGGGTGGTCAAGCGCACGCCCGAGGGATCAGCCGTTAGTAACAAATATGTTTACGCGGTTTTGGTTGGTGCTTGTTTAGCGTCTTTGATGTTCGACACCATCGGTCAATCTATTGTTATTGGCCCTTATTTTCTTGGGTTGACGGTTCCCGCGGGGCAGCCTTTTGGATCTACCCTTGAGGACAAGTTTAGGACATTTGTAAGGGGTTTGTTCATGCCCTTGTTCATAAGTTTTGCGGCGATGAAGATAGACTTAAGAGAGATCAAGTTGGAAAACTATTTGGCGAAAAGCGTTGTTATTGTTATAGCTTCCATTGCAGCTTCAAAGTTTTTGATATACTTGATATCGGCTTTGTGTTTCAAGCTTCCGAAAAGAGATGCTTTCGCACTCGCTTTTATCTTGAGCTATAGAGGAGTCATTGAATTGGGTTGTTTTTACCTTTCGTATGAACTAAAGGTACATTTTTCTCAATTTCATTAATGTAGGAGTTAAATAATTTGATCTCTTTTGTGCCGACATCTTATTTTATATATATGTCACGTCAACATTTTTTTACACATAATCAATACACGTAAAACAAGGTGGTTCACGTGGGCTTGTCACACCATCGGCTTCCAGCCTCCAACAATGAAACACCGCATTTTATTTGTCTATTAGTCAGACAACTAAAAACGGTGTCGATTTGTATTCGCCTAACTGAAAAAGAAATTATAGACAACGTCAGACCCACGTGTCAAGCCCACATGGACTATCTTGTTGATGTATATTGATGACATGTACTAAAATGATGACGCTATATATTATGATCTGTTATAATCAGTAAAGTGAGTTAAATTATTTTTTTTTTGTTAATAATGGCTAAAATAACACACGACTTCTATTATGAGCTAAAAAAAAGTGTTTGTTCATCAGAGGTCAAATCATTTAATCCTTTATATATATTAAGCTAAAGTTTAGATCAAAATTTGTAGAATAGAGGAATGAGATTCACATTTTTTAAAGTACTAATGAAGTATCATCAAATCATTGCAGATTATAAATGACGACGTTTTCTCAATGGCGGGTTTTGCTATATTTGTAACTCAGTTGATGGTGCCAAATGTTGTGAGGATCTTGTACGATCCTTCAAGGAAATACGCAGGTTACAAAGTGAGGAACATTATGGCACTCCCTCCAAAATCCGAGATTCCTCTACTTGCTTGCATTTACAGGTCCGAAGACATTGCCCCTATTGTCTCAGTCCTCGACGCCTCTGCCCCGAACAAAGAAATGCCCCTTTTCGTTCATGTGCTCCACATTTTGAAGCTCGTTGGCCAGTCACACCCAATGTTTATTACCCACGGATTGGACAAAAACAATCTCTCCGATTACAAGAAGTCCAAGGAAGTCATATTTTCGTTCAAGAAGTTGGCGAAAGACAATTCGAGTGTTACTTCGTTACGCGCCTACACGTCAATGACCTTCCCAGAAGCAATGCACGAAGATGTGTGCATGCTTGCACTCTCTAATCTCACTTGTTTTATAGTCCTACCCTTCCATAGATCATGGACAATACATGGACTACTTATCCAAGAAGATGACAGTACCTTGAGGACCTTGAATTGTAGTGTCCTACAAAGAGCCCCTTGCTCGGTTGGGATCTTGGTGGATAAGGGGAATTTGGTGCACCAGCGCCACCATAGATACTCCGCGAAAATCGAATGTTTAAACGTTGCGATGCTATTCTTTGGAGGTAAAGATGATCGGGAAGGTTTGGCTCTCGCGAAGCGAATGGCACGAAATCCATTAGTTCAACTCACGGTTGTTCATTTTTGTTGCGACATGGAAGACAACGGGAAGAATATGACTTGGGAGACTATTCTTGACAATGAGCAAATGAATGATTTCAAGACGGGTATTGTTGGTGAAGAAGGACATGTTACGTATGTGAAGGAATGGGTCCAAGACGGGCTTCAGACTGTGGACAAAATTCGTTCCATGGTTGCTTCATACAATTTGGTGATAGTTGGGAGACGATACAATCAAACCTCTAAACAAACCGCGGGACTTGAGACTTGGAGTGATTTCCCAGAGCTCGGGGTTATCGGAGACCTACTCATCTCTAATGATTTCTTCGGGAATCATTCTGTATTGGTAGTACAACAACAAATACAATTAGGATCTCAACACAAATAGTTTGTTTGGGAATATTATTGGAGAGAGCTTGTCAATTTGTAATTTAGATTAGTTTTCCAATTGTATTTTGAGAGAAACGATACGATAGAAGAAGTAGTCATCAAATGTTGCCCAATCCTAGCTATTTATGTCAACCAATTTAAGTCCAAATGTTTTTCCATGCCAAACAAAATGTACTACTAAAAGACAGTTTTTTGAACCTTCCTAAGAGTTAGATTTTAGTAGAAATGAACAATCTTGATTCTTCAAGCAATAGTCTATGTTAATCAATTATAGTATAAATGAACACATGCAAGAGCTTAAAAAACATAATTAACATCATAATTGACCTATGGACGACCCTTTGGGCTAAAATATATCATGTTGTTTCAACTAAATGGTCGAACCTCTCCATTGTTACATATCCTTCTCTATCAATTATGGGCTTTACTTGCCACCCTTTGTCTATTCTTGAACTATTTTTCCGTGCTATCAAACATAGATAATTTTTTTAGAGTGTTACATCATTCAGCTACTTCCAATTATTGAAAAGTTTTGTCAAACAAACACTAGCACCAATTTAAATGTGGCTTAAAGCACTTACTTATTTTAAAGTCTCGAGTTTAGATCTCAATACGTAATTTTGTTGATAATAAAAAAGTTTAATTTTTTTTCCATTAGTAAATTTTAAGATTGAAAACTCACCGTTGTAAATAAATGACAATATAGTTTGTAAATTGTATTAAACACATCACACATCCTAGCCCCAACCACCTATACAACAAATCTATATGGGGTTTTAGGTTTGTTAAAATTATACTTAGTGAAACATCAATCCTATCCTATTACTTAAGAGGGCATTTATTAATGTAAGTTTTATAAGCTATAAGTTGTCATTTCTTCTTTCATTCTCTCCTCTTTGTTGGATAAATAAGAAGCCAAGGTGATTCAAGGAAAACAACAATGGATCTTCCGGTGTCTTGCATTGCCAATATATTGAAACACTTGAATGCAAGTTTCCAAACATGCATTTTATTATTATTAAATTATAGTGCTAAGTTCAAAACCTGCACTCAATTGTGTAGCTCCATAATTATTAACTATTACTTCAGAGAAGCATGCACTAGAGCTAGGCATACAGAGTTACAGTAGTGATGTGCAAATACAGATCGGAGACATCTTCATTACAGGAAAGTACAAGGTCCAACTATCAACATTTTGATATGAACCTTTTAGTGTTGCCAAAGTGATGGGAAAGGGTGATATGATTGGTTGCACACTACAAAATGCATTTTTACTTTGTTTATTTGTTTTTTCCATTGTTAGAGACAAGCTCTCTACTATAGCTAGAAATGAACTATCTTCAAGCAATCAATTACTAGACATTAACACACACAAAAGATAGGAAATACACTTGTTATAAAAGTGAAGCAATACATACATGCAAAGGATCAGCTTTTGAGTCTCTGTCAACATTTTAAACCAGTTTTATATGCTCAAAATATTAAACATCCATGAACACGAATAATAATTAAAAGATTGAAGTAAACAGATTATTCATCATTAGAAATATATAATCAAATTACATGATTAGTAGAAAGTGAAGTTGATGTTGTACATCACTTGTAGAGTTAAAGCTCAGGAGGAATAGAAAAGAAATAATAATATGGAAGATACGGCAAGAAGAGAAACAACAAATCAGCGGAGAAACGGAATAGAGGGCGGCCAGAACGAACGTGCAAGAATTCAAAAGCCTTGCAAGGTCAAGAAAAAAATTAAATAAAAATAAACTTAAATAAGTGTAAGAATAAGCTCAGTTAGGATAGCACCAATGGTATATCACACTGGTTTCTTCATCCTCCATTTGCAGTGGAAGCCAAGAAGCTGGTGGTTCTCTACCCTGCAACTCTCAGCTCCAACAAAGCATGAGTTAGATGATTTTGGCTCCATGAGAAAAGAAAAGACAAGCATTAGATGGTGTGATTGTGAAGTGATGCAAATTGGCAAAAATGGAGTTAGTGATGTTTGAGTGAATAGATGGGTTAGGGTTTATATAGTGGAAAAAAAAGGAGCAAAAATAAATGAGAAGCTGACATTCTTGGAAAAATTAACTAAATAATAGTAGTAAATAAATTGAAAAGAAAAAAAAAAACATATGTACCAATGAGAGGATGAGAATATGGAAACTCAGTGTTTCTCTTTGGTTCATGTCAATCTCTCTTAGGTGCAGTGAAGTGAAGTGAAGGACATGAGTGCAGTGTCAAGTAATGAAAATGGTGACTTTTCACCGCAGAGAGAGAGAGAAAATAAAAAGCATCTCTGTCACATCTTTTGCCTTCTGAGTTACGTAAATGAGAAGGAAGAATATTGGGAAACAAGAAAGAAACTTATATGGGGACTCGGTTTTTTATTTTTATATATATTCAACAAACAAGCAAATGGGTGTGCATTAAATACGTATACATGAAGAATGGAAACATGCAGTCTTTGCTTTGTTTTGGATCGTTTTTGTATAAAAGACTTCCTTGTTTGACCAGCATGGCTTGGCATGGCATGGCCTTAAAATTTGATCTGCCAAGAAAGTGAAGGGGGAGCACTGAGAAGAAAGCTAATGATCAGACTTGTGCATAGAGTCATTGTAATTACAAGATTTGCTTGTGCCAGTTCTGGGGAAGGTTTGATAAGAATGTGTGAAAGAAATCGGAAGACGATTGGAGAATGTATTTTGTATGTGCAGTACTGGTGTAATATTAATACTTGATTTTTGTATAATTATTAGGATTTGTTTGTTATCTCTACTATAAAATTGTAAGGAGTGGGGCTGTAAGGATGTGTATAGATATCTCGCAATGAAGAAATATACATGTACCAAAATGTGTGTGAAATTAGTGTTATCGGGTACTTCTGGTTATGGTGCATCATAGACTTGTAGTTCATGTTTATGTATTGTACATCTTTCAAATTTAATAAGTGATGAACCCTATCATCTATGTTAGCATAAAGGGACTCTATTAGGGTTTATGATTCCATTAGAGTTTTGTATATACTAGTTTATACACTCGTGCGAGGCACAGGTATTTTTAACGAATTTAATAATTAATATATTTTAACAAATACATTTAATTAATGAATAGTTTTGTACAATAAATCAAAATAATTGTAATAATGGTAATATATTTAAATTTCTAAAATTAAACTTTTATTATAATTTTAATTTCTTATTGATTATGATTTATTTATCTTATTAGAACAATTGCTTAAAATATAATATTTACCTTGTACGTTTGAGTTATTTTTATAATTATGTAAAAATTTGTATTAAAACTAAAAAAAATGATTACGCGAAGCTCTAATACGCATAATAAATTTGTGTTTTAGTTCAACTTTTATTTTATAGTATGTATAGATATTTTATTTAATAGTGTTCGAAGATTTAATATTTTATGCAGCTTTTGGCCCAAAGAAGTATTACCAAACATGCTCCGAAAATGCACAGAAAAAAACCTACAATCTTGACAATGCTTCTCACTTGTTTGCGCTCTTTAATCGAATCATCATTGAGTGAAGAGTTTTAAAGAATATATATACTTTAAAACAATAAATTACGTATCATCCCAATACCATAGCAGTTCTACATCATTTGCAACCTTAGAATATCATATAGTAAAGTCATGCTCATCTTTCATATTTGTCGTATTTTTATTTTATTTTATCTTTTCTAAGGGTTTGTTTGTGAACCCCACGAGTCCTCGTTTTGGCTACTTTTGTGATTGCCCTATTAGATACATAGATCGCTAGAAAAATATCATTTGTTGGAGAGATGCGTTATGAAGTAGTATATCAGTCATATCCATAGGAAAGAAAACAATTGAATGGATCAACTCGCCCTTCTTTTATCTATGATTAATTATTGATGAGACTTGTTTTTGAAAAGCATATATCATCATATCTATATGAGAGAGATAGACAAATTGTATTGGACCATTTCACCCTTCTTTTACCTATGATTAATAACTAAAATAACTATCGTACGATCAAGTAAGGAAAGAGTGAAATGTCTAAAAATTTGTAACTTTTTCTTTCCATGACGTGAGTAACATTATTGTTCATGTTGTTCATGCTATTTCACAGTACTTGTAAGATGTACAATATTGTTTCCTTTTTCTATAAATGGTATAAGATCAATTAGTTAGTTTTAATTTGTAGATATCATCTCCAATTAACTTATGTTGTTTGTTGTAGCACAAGTAAATCCAATTTCAAACCAACCCCCCTTCCCCTCACACGAGTCTCTTCAAACCCTTGCATTTCCCTTCCACCCCAGTCACCTCCTAACAAGTAAGCTAACATTAGCCGGACTCTAAATATTTGCAAATCCCTTGGTCTTGTATGTCATGGTGCCGAGGATTGTATTCTTCAGGAGCTTCATGAGATGAATTCATAGTTTCTCGGTCTCTTTTTAAAGACGGGATGCTCTTTGGTCATTGTCTCAGCCTTCACTTGTTCAAATACAGATTCACTTGTTTTTTTCCATAGTATCACGGGTCTTGTATTTTTTGGAAGAGTTTAGTCATCTTTTCCTTCATTTGCTCACTTTGATTTTCTCGATTTATTTAGGCGTTTGTACTTTGTTTCTTATTTGGAAAATGTCAATTAAAATTCTTTTTGCTGATAAAAAAAATTCTAATATATAAATTGGTCGGCCAAATATGTGAACGGGTTGACCAACAAAGAGAATTAGTCAACCTCTTTAATAGAATACAACAATTTTTACAACAAAATTTACCAAAAACAAAAAAAAACAATTTCTTTTCACACCTTTTAAGTTTTTACAACTCGTTTTACCAAACACAACTCCAATTTCATATAGGCTTCTCCCCGTCTTTCTTTACCTCTCTTTACCAAATATGAATTTGAGCATGAAATTCACAATCAAACCCTAAAGTGTGTGCGCGCGCGGACTACACTATTGGATCGACTTGGGCAAGAGCATATATATATATATACATATATATAGGCTTTGAATACAATTGGAAGGGGAGTGCATTTATTGTCAAAATCATGATTTGGGGAGTTAAACAACAGTTGGGATAGCTTCTCAGAAGTTCAATTTGAGATCAGAATGTGATGAAGAAACACAAACTCTTCAATGCCTAGACTGCCAAGCTGTATTTTACACAAGCTTGATTTCATACACAGCAACTTGTGAAATCTTGTTGTCACCACTAGGAGACAAATGCACCACCATGAAAGCATAATAAAATGACAAATTCATGCAATTCTAGTAAAACCCTTGACTGTAAATAGAACATTGATAACAGAATCGTAGTTTAGGTAGGGGAAAACAAGGACTTGAAAACGAACTTTAATCAAGTCAGATGTGAACAAAACAAACATGCATTAATATAATCTACTACTTAATCTAATTAAATAAGGGAGTGGTGATTCAGCTCTCATGCACTTACAGGTTCAGTGGCTTTCTTAAGCCATTCCATCTCAGATTCATTCATGTATGAACTCAAATGATTCCTACATTTTGAATGATAGCTATTCAGCCAATCCACTTCTTCGGGCGTCAAAAGGCTCAGGTCAATCAACTTCCTCTGATACGGTGCCTGAAAAAAGTATTTGGCACAGTTCTCACCGTTAAGGTATCGACACACAAAACATACTTTTTTGGATTAATTAATGAAATGATTTGTACGTACCCATGTTATGTGCTCAAAACATAAATAGCCTTTGTCACCGAAATTAAATTTTGTATCGGCCTTGTTGATTACAAGCACATTCTCCAATCTAACGCCAAAATTCCCATCCTCGTAGTAACCAGGCTCTGAGAGAATGCAAAAAGACCAATGCACTATTAGTAATAGCATAAACACTATTATGGTCACTAAAAAAACTATATAAATTGAATGTGCAGGATGGTACTGTATAGAAAGTGAATAGCCACATCATAAGATTTGATTCCAAGCTTCAACAATATTAACAAGTATACTGATCAATATTTAATAAGTTCTTGACAAAAAATTCACAGAACTTATGAGCTTTTATGTAGGATTTCCCGAGTATTTCAGATATCTATGAGAAAGAGAAAAAAGTTCTAACACAATGAAAATATTACAAGACTGACCATCTGTAACAGTCATGGTAGCCTGTAGTGGCACATTCCGCTGTTTGAAACTAATTAAATGAGGTCCTGCTCAAGATAATTAACCCAAAATAAAAGTCCACGTATTAGCTTTAGTGCAACAAAATAAAGTTTTGCAATATTGCGGCAGTTTTTAATTACTTACCTTCATGAACATTTAGGTAAGATCCAATTCCATGACCAGTACCATGTCGATAATCAAGACCATAATTCCACAAAGGGACTCGAGCAAGAATATCAAGGGTATGTCCTACATAAACAATGATCTTCGGAACAGTTCTACAATGGTACACTTAAAAAAGCTCATTTATAATGAAAAGTCGAAACAAATAAAACGTGAAAAGATTAATACCTTTAGTTCCATTAGGAAATCGGGCATTTCCAAGCGCAATATGACCCTTGAGGACCTGCATCAAATGCAGTAACTTAAAGTTACCTTCACAAAAGTCAATTATTATGATGATTGTGTGTGAATTGTTATATCAAAGAAAGGTATATCTTGTGATGTAAGAAAAAATGAGGGAAGCGGGCTTGGCATCCATTATAATTACGCATTTAGTGGGAATAGTGATCAGTACCAGCAAACATGAAAAGTGTCCAAAGGAGAACATGGAAACCACCTACCGCAGTATAACATGCTTTCTCATGTGCTGAAGGTTTTCCAAAATGAACTGTTCGGGTAATATCAGTAGTTCCATCTAGATACTTTGGACATCATCAACATCAAAATTAAAGCATTAGGATTAAGCAAGTAAATTATAATACTAAATGAAAGACAGCATAAGGGTAAGTTTGTAGTTTTCTATATATCAAATTATATGTGTGCCAGTTGGCACTTGACAAACCTGTCCTCCTGAATCACACAAATAGATCTTGTTTGCATCAAGCTCAGCACATGTTTCTGGATTTGGTCCATAATGGATGATTGCCGCATTTGACCCTACTGATGAAATAGTAGGAAAACTTAAGCCTCTAAAATTCTGCAAATAAAGAAACTCTTATGCTGTCACATACCGCTAGAAGATACAAGTAGAGAAGTACGTACAGTCAAATGAGCAACCTTATCTAA